>JAJIBD010007956.1:0-65933 GCA_021461705.1 Cryptotis parvus
TGATACAGTGAATGATAGCCCTCATTCCCATGACCTGAATGGAAGGTTTGAGGCTCTTCTTGTTCCTTGGTAAGCAGATGCCCTTGGGCTACACTAGCTCACTACAAGACATATGGAGATGTTACTGGTGCCCTCAAACAAATCAATGAGTGGGAAGACAAGTGATATAAGTGATATGTCTGTATACATGTATATATATATTTGCTTAGATAAAGTATTTAATTCAATTTATCTCAAATATAGTCATTTCACCCCTTTCCTTCTTTTAAAAAAATTTTAAAATATTTTATTAAACCACCATGAGATATACAATTACAAAGATGTTCAATGTTTGGGTTTCGGTCATAGAGTGTTCCCAGCACCCATCTCTCCACCAGGACCAATGTTCCTGACTCCCTCCCACTTCCCTACCCTGCCTCTATGGCAGATTCTTCTCTCTCTCTCTTTCTCTCTCTCTTTCTCTCTCTTTCTTCTCTCTACAAATTGTGGATTGCAATACATACATTTTGGAGGTTATCATGTGTATCTTTTGCCTATATTCAATGCTCAGTTCTAGGCTGGTATTATCACTTTTGACAATTATTAGCACCGTTCCCTTCTCTGTCTTACCTAACCTCTGACTCCCACATGTTTGTGGTAGATTCAACCTTTGACAATACCTCCTGATCCATGTTTTTGCCTTGATTTGTTATCATATATATATATGTCTATATATAATGCAAATAAATATAGTCATCTTATATTTTTCCTTTTTCCTTCTGGCTAATTTCACTCCAGCATAATCCTCTCCATGTCTATCTATTTATAGCCAAATTTCATAACTTCATTTTCCTAACAGCTGCATAGTATTCCATTGTGTAAATGTACCAAAGTTTCTTTATCCAGTCATCAGTTCTCAGGCACTCTGGTTGTTTCCAGATTCTGGCTATTGTGAATAGAGAAAAGAAAAGAGAAGAAAGAAAAGAAAAAGAAAAATAAAGAAAAGAAAAATAAAGAAAAGAAAAATAAAAGAAAAGTGCAGATGAGTGTTTCTGCTGTATGTTTTGGCTTCCGGATATATTCCCGGGGTGGTAAGGCTGGGTAAAATGGGAGCTCAGTTTCTAATCTTTGGAGGAATGTCCATATCATTTTCCAAAAAGACTGTACCAGTTGACATTCCCACCAACAATGGATGAAAATACCTTTCTTCTCGCATCCATGCCAGCATATGTTGTCCCTTGCTCTTTTGAATATGTGCCAGTCTCTGTGGTGTGAGATGTTATTCATTATGGTTTTTAACTTGCATCTCTCTGATGATTAGTGATGATGAACACTTTTTCACCTACTTTTTGGTCATTCAAATTTCTTCCTTGTCGAATTTTCTGTTTATCTCTTTTCCCCCATTGTTTGATGAGGTTGCCTGTTTTCTTCTTGTAAAGTTCTATCAGTGCCTGATATATCCAGATCTGAACCCCTTATTGAATAGGTGTTGGGTGAATATTCTTTCCCATTCTTTAGATTGTCTTTGTATCATGGTCACTGTTTCTATTGAGGTGCAAGCTTTTTAGTTTCATGTATTCCCATACGTTTATCTTTGCTTCCAATTGCTTTGTTACTTCATCTTTCCTTCTTAACATTCCTGTGAAGAACTAACAGAGTCAGGTATAGGAAAGCAAACTAACTATACTGCTTGTCCAAGATGATGTATATTCCATGATAACACACTTTATTAGTTCATTTGTAATTTTGTCAGAAAGGAAAGTGTTTAAGATATGTCAGTGTCTTAACATCCAGATTTTAAAAATTATATTAAATACTTAGACACTGTGACTTTACTTGATATTTAATATTTACTCAGAGTTGAATATATGAAGTACAATGTTGCAACATCAAGCCCACCACCAGTGTAAACATACTTTTACTATGTCCCCAGAATTCCTCTCCCCCCCCAGCATGTCTCCTTGACAGGCATGTTTTAAGTTTGGTTGTTGTAGTTTGAATCTCATCCTTTAAGTATTGTTGGCATTGTAGTTTATAGATTGACACCCAAATTTATTCCTTCAATTCCTTCAGTGTCTTCTTAGCTCAACTCATGTCTAACCACTTATAAAGTGGTTTTTGAAGGTCAACTAGTTTGCTTTCTGTGCTTTAGAAACATTTGAAAATATAAGTGCATTTTTGATCAGTTATTTCTTTAACAATTTATAACCCAAGGCTTGAACTTGTACCGTTCAAAATATGGATGGCTCAAAAGTACGCGAAAAGTATAAACAGGACATTGAGTAGGGTCTGTCCAACCACTTTAAGTCAAAATACCCACTTTTGCACAGTGCTGCTATTATTACATAAAAATCGTTCTCAGATATCCACATTACTCATGGTTTTAATCTGGACTTGGCCCCAGTTTGTATTCTGCTCCATATCCATCCTTATTTCTCACTTCTCATTTTGTATGGCATCTGACATTATTTAATTGGCTTCATCTTTTTTAGCTCTTTTCCTCAGGCTCAACTTCTCCCAAAGCCAAGTCGTGTTTGCATGTTTGAGAATATTAAATGATAATCTTCTTCTCTGGATTGGTGTACCTTCTAGAAGCTTAGATGATGAGATAGACCTATGGAAACACCATACTGCTTGGGTTTATTTTGAATTCAAGTACAGATCATACGTGCCTTGTCAATACATTTTAGTCAGTTGGTGAAATGACTGTCACAAATTTTGCATGTATGTCAGGTATCAATCTTCTATGCAGACATACATCTATCCCAAAGAAACTCTTAGAACAGTACTTGCCACATGAAAATCTTTCAATAAATATTTGAAAGGAAACAATAAATATTTGAATGTGGAACAATAATAATAAAAAGATACTATCTAGTGTGTGACGGATTATCTGTATCTGGTATTGTCTTATGACTTATAAACTAAACATTTAAACATCCAAGGAGATAAAGTTTTACTTTCTGTAATTATGTTAATGCAATATAGTCTCATGATTTGCAACCACTAGTCTGTGGAATGGTCTTGGTCTATATGCATTACAAGTTGAAACCACTGGTATAGAGATTTTGACTTGAGCTCCTCCTGAACAACATAAAAATGAGGAAGTCTGCCTTTGAACAGCTCTGTTTCATGACATGATGGTTGCATTTACTGCAGCAACACCTTTCCTAGTTGAAAGCAGTAGAGCATGGACTAGACACTGAAATCAGAACAGGTATCTAAACATAATTTTCAATATCGGTAATGATATATATTGAGCATTTTTAGTAAGTCAGGTCCTGTATACACACTTTTAGTTTGTCATCTCATTAAAGCCACATTGCTTCATCTAGGTATTGTTCTTTTTCTAGTTTTTAAATGGGTCAATTAAGGATCTGAAAAGTAAGTGACTCATCCAAAGTTACCCAGCTAGTAAGTGACAGAAAAGACTCAAGCTCAGGCCTGCCTGATTGGTATGTCAGTACTTGTAACCACTGCAATTTGCTAAAGGAATGAAATTTTTATATTATAAGTTTATATATCTGAACACTTCATAAACTTTTATTATTTTTTATTATACCACCATGAAATATACAATTAAAATGTTCATGATTGGGTTTCAGTCATACATTGTTCCAGCACCGCCCCTCCCCCAGCAAATCTCATTTGACCAAAAATCTACATCAGATACTGCCTTATCATTCCTATGATTGATTCAAAGTTGGATAACTAACCCAGAAGTTGACAACTTTTCTCTTCCAATTGCTGTCAATTCTGGAAAAAAAGGGAAAAGGATTTTTTCACACACATATAGAAAATATTTCTCCGGTAAAAATCAGGGCATTGTTTGACTTCGACTCATTGATTCCAGTTCAATATCTTTGCTCTCTTAAAGCGAGTTGTTGCTTCAAACCAAGAAAGCTAGAACAAGTTATTTGATACTGAAGAAAAAAAGAAAAGCAATTGACTAAGGTCATTCATTTGATCACTTGATCACTTGATCACTTGGCATCCCGTTATCCACTCGATTTGCTGGAGCAGGCACCAGTAACATTTCCATTTGACCTATCAAGTGCCAGTGTAGCCCAATGGCATCCGCTTGCCTCCAGGAATCTGAAGAGCCTCAAACCATTCTTTCAGGGTCTTGGCGAAGAAGTCTGACCATCTTGTAGGTAGGGGTACATGATCTTTTGACATCTCATGAAATATGCTTCCAGTGCCAGCGTATGTGCATTGAAAGTAGAGACAGTCGTTGTAGTCCTTCTTCATTTTGGCAGCCTAGTTTGGCCCTGAAATTTTATCAGGCACTCTTTGTTAGTCCTTTTTAGTGCTGCTGTATTAAGGACTCTTTTAGGGTTGGGAAATAAACATTGTTATTACTGGTTTTGGCGTATCAAACATGCATTGGACAGCTTGCCAGGCTCTGCCCGTGCGGGCGTTATACTCTCAGTAGCTTGCCGGGCTCTCTGAGAGGGGTGGGTAGAAGATTCATGGTAATTTGGAGATAAATCCAAATTTATCTCAGCTCTACCAATGGGGAGAGCTGGTAGCTGTTCTGCCCTGATGTATCTGCGTCTGTGGTTCAAGCATTTATGGGCTTGAAATACTATCCTCTGAGGGTGGGCTCTCTAAAGGGTGGGTCTCTGTATGCTGGGTCTCTGACAAGCCGGGCTGGAGATTGGCTTAATCTCTTGAGTGGAGATCTGATGAGCTATGGAGTGTGGATGATAAAGATCACTGCCAGCATGGTGTGGGGCTTCCTCTGGGTTCTTTTTGAGGCTCTATCAGGATGGTGGACTTGGGCCTGAAGTCGCTCTCATGGTCAGTGGAGTGCAGGTCATTAGTATGGATATAAAAGATTTGCTTTGGAATGAGTGGTTTGCCTGATTTTGGATCATATTCAACTGTTTTCAACTGTATTCAACTGTTCCTTGCTCTCCCTGTGCCCAGCCGTTCATGAGGCAGTCGGCGGCAGGCATGGTGGGTTCCAGCCTTGGCCCACCACCCGGCGGAACCTCACAACAAGCCAGGCGACCCCCCCACCCACTCCATGGGCGCCGCCATTTTCCACATTGGACTTCCCTCTCATCAGAACTCCACCCAGCCGACCAGCCCATCACAGCCCGGATCATCGACACCCACCCTGGAGCAGTTTCTTCCTCAATCCGGCCCAGGTATGCTGGTCCAGAGACTCTCAGACATGGGGCAGAAGCGGTTCCTTGCTCTCCCTGTGCCCAGCCGTTCATGAGGCAGTCGGGAGGCATGGTGGGTTCCAGCCTTGGCCCACCACCCGGCAGAACCTCACAACAAGCCAGGCGCCCCCCCCACCCACTCCATGGGCGCCGCCATTTTTCCACATTGGACTTCCCTCTCATCAGAACTCCACCCAGCCGACCAGCCCATCACAGCCCGGATCGTCGACACCCACCCTGGAGCAGTTTCTTCCTCAATCCGGCCCAGGTATGCTGGTCCAGAGACTCTCAGACATGGGGCAGAGCGGTTCCTTGCTCTCCCTGTGCCCAGCCGTTCATGAGGCAGTCGGGAGGCATGGTGGGTTCCAGCCTTAGCCCACCACCCCGGCAGAACCTCACAACAAGCCAGGCGACCCCCACCCACTCCATGGGCGCCGCCATTTTCCACATTGGACTTCCCTCTCATCAGAACTCCACCCAGCCGACCAGCCCATCACAGCCCGGATCATCGACACCCACCCTGGAGCAGTTTCTTCCTCAATCCGGCCCAGGTATGCTGGTCCAGAGACTCTCAGACATGGGGCAGAGCGGTTCCTTGCTCTCCCTGTGCCCAGCCGTTCATGAGGCAGTCGGGAGGCATGGTGGGTTCCAGCCTTAGCCCACCACCCGGCAGAACCTCACAACAAGCCAGGCGACCCCCCCACCCACTCCATGGGCGCCGCCATTTTCCACATTGGACTTCCCTCTCATCAGAACTCCACCCAGCCGACCAGCCCATCACAGCCCGGATCATCGACACCCACCCTGGAGCAGTTTCTTCCTCAATCCGGCCCAGGTATGCTGGTCCAGAGACCTCTCAGACATGGGGCAGAGCGGTTCCTTGCTCTCCCTGTGCCCAGCCGTTCATGAGGCAGTCGGGAGGCATGGTGGGTTCCAGCCTTGGCCCACCACCCGGCAGAACCTCACAACAAGCCAGGCGACCCCCACCCACTCCATGGGCGCCGCCATTTTCCACATTGGACTTCCCTCTCATCAGAACTCCACCCAGCCGACCAGCCCATCACAGCCCGGATCACCGACACCCACCCTGGAGCAGTTTCTTCCTCAATCCGGCCCAGGTATGCTGGTCCAGAGACACTCAGACATGGGGCAGAGCGGTTCCTTGCTCTCTCCTGTGCCCAGCCGTTCATGAGGCAGTCGGGAGGCATGGTGGGTTCCAGCCTTGCCCCACCACCCGGCAGAACCTCCACAACAAGCCAGGCGACCCCCACCCCACTCCATGGGCGCCGCCATTTTCCACATTGGACTTCCCTCTCATCAGAACTCCACCCAGCCCGACCAGCCCATCACAGCCCGGATCATCGACACCCACCCTGGAGCAGTTTCTTCCTCAATCCGGCCCAGGTATGCTGGTCCAGAGACTCTCAGACATGGGGCAGAAGCGGTTCCTTGCTCTCCCCTGTGCCCAGCCGTTCATGAGGCAGTCGGGAGGCATGGTGGGTTCCAGCCTTAGCCCACCACCCGGCAGAACCTCACAACAAGCCAGGCGGCCCCCCACCCACTCCATGGGCGCCGCCATTTTCCACATTGGACTTCCCTCTCATCAGAACTCCACCCAGCCGACCAGCCCATCACAGCCCGGATCGCCGACACCCACCCTGGAGCAGTTTCTTCCTCAATCCGGCCCAGGTATGCTGGTCCAGAGACTCTCAGACATGGGGCAGAGCGGTTCCTTGCTCTCCCTGTGCCCAGCCGTTCATGAGGCAGTCGGGAGGCATGGTGGGTTCCAGCCTTAGCCCACCCGGCAGAACCTCACAACAAGCCAGGCGACCCCCACCCACTCCATGGGCGCCGCCATTTTCCACATTGGACTTCCCTCTCATCAGAACTCCACCCAGCCGACCAGCCCATCACAGCCCGGATCATCGACACCCACCCTGGAGCAGTTTCTTCCTCAATCCGGCCCAGGTATGCTGGTCCAGAGACTCTCAGACATGGGGCAGAGCGGTTCCTTGCTCTCCCTGTGCCCAGCCGTTCATGAGGCAGTCGGGAGGCATGGTGGGTTCCAGCCTTGGCCCACCACCCGGCAGAACCTCACAACAAGCCAGGCGACCCCCACCCACTCCATGGGCGCCGCCATTTTCCACATTGGACTTCCCTCTCATCAGAACTCCACCCAGCCGACCAGCCCATCACAGCCCGGATCATCGACACCCACCCTGGAGCAGTTTCTTCCTCAATCCGGCCCAGGTATGCTGGTCCAGAGACTCTCAGACATGGGGCAGAGCGGTTCCTTGCTCTCCCTGTGCCCAGCCGTTCATGAGGCAGTCGGGGAGGCATGGTGGGTTCCAGCCTTGCCCACCACCCGGCAGAACCTCACAACAAGCCAGGCGACCCCCACCCACTCCATGGGCGCCGCCATTTTCCACATTGGACTTCCCTCTCATCAGAACTCCACCCAGCCGACCAGCCCATCACAGCCCGGATCATCGACACCCACCCTGGAGCAGTTTCTTCCTCAATCCGGCCCAGGTATGCTGGTCCAGAGACTCTCAGACATGGGGCGGAGCGGTTCCTTGCTCTCCCCTGTGCCCAGCCGTTCATGAGGCAGTCGGGAGGCATGGTGGGTTCCAGCCTTGGCCCACCACCCGGCAGAACCTCACAACAAGCCAGGCGACCCCCACCCACTCCATGGGCGCCGCCATTTTCCACATTGGACTTCCCTCTCATCAGAACTCCACCCAGCCGACCAGCCCATCACAGCCCGGATCATCGACACCCACCCTGGAGCAGTTTCTTCCTCAATCCGGCCCAGGTATGCTGGTCCAGAGACTCTCAGACATGGGGCAGAGCGGTTCCTTGCTCTCCCTGTGCCCAGCCGTTCATGAGGCAGTCGGGAGGCATGGTGGGTTCCAGCCTTGGCCCACCACCCGGCAGAACCTCACAACAAGCCAGGCGACCCCCCCACCCACTCCATGGGCGCCGCCATTTTCCACATTGGACTTCCCTCTCATCAGAACTCCACCCAGCCCGACCAGCCCATCACAGCCCGGCTCACGGCATAGCGCCCGCGGTTCATCAATAAAGGCTTTATTTGGAGGTGTTTATAGAGTATGCCTCCCGCGGCAAGCCTAGCAAGCTGCTCGTGTTGTATTTGATATGCCAAATGCCAGTAACAATTATATTAGATCATTCTCATGACCTAATATAATTGTTTTGAGCTCTTTATGTTCCTGTACCAAGCCGATGCCCTTGGCTCTACAGCATGTGACAGGACATATTGAGGTATTACTGGTGCCCGCTCTAGCAAATAGATGATTAACGGGAAGATCGTGATCGTGATCGTGATTCAACTGTTTGAGTTTCAAGGCCACCAGAATGAGTTTGTTTTTTCCATTTAATCTAATTCTAGTCTATGTACTTTTGGATAGTCAATAGGCCCATCTCCAACCCTTTCAAACATATTTCACTAACTTCTTTCTCTCTCCTGCCCATTTCTTGTCTTCCTCATGCTAAATTATCAATGAATCTGAAGGAAAACCCTTACTCTTCAAGTACTAGGATAGAATGGCTTCCATGTTATGAAGAGTATAGCTCATAACATGCTGTCAATTTGTTTCAGATCATTCATGTCCCCCTTTCTCATGAGCTATAGCCTACTTTATAAACACACTACATACAAAAGCTTTGAAAAATGATAAGTTTATAAGAGATAAGCCACTTTATGATGTGTAATATTATTTTATCTGTAACATAAATAATTAGGTCTATCTTGAGTGTTGTTTTAAGAATTAAATGAAACAGTGTATGTAAAATTCTTAGTGCAGAGAGCAGTTGAATATTAAGTGTGTGTAACCACTATATTTTCTACTAAAAATATTTTATTCAAAGATGTCCTCTCTAATTTACATTTAAGTGTGTACTGGTCAAATGGGCATGACTTTACGGAGACAGTCTATGGTTACTACTCTCAAAGAGCTGGCATCAATTTCTTCTCATACACAAGCAGCATTGCTATGATCACACACATTTTCCTATACTACACACCATTCCTGCTCTTGTGCACCTATTTTGCTGTCTATTAGTCTCCCATAACTTTCCCAACATATTAGCTTATTGACAAATTTGACTAATAAAACTCAGCAAAAAGTTACTGTCACTGTCACTGTCTTCCCATTCATCATCGATTTGCTCGAGTGGGCCCCAGTAACATCTCCATATGTCCTGTCTCATGCTAGTAGAGCCCAAGGGCATCTGCTTGCTCCAGGAACATAAAAAGCCCTCAAACTATTCCATCAGGTCATGGGAATGAGGTCTATAATTGTTACTGGCATTTGGCATATCAAATATGACACAGTTAGCTTGCCAGGCTCTGCCATACTTATAAGATTTTATTTCAACTACTACCAATCTAAAATATAACACAATCACAGTGACGTAAAAATCATTTGAAGGATGTAAACAACTTCTCTGTATTCTTTTTCCTGTTATCCTTTGTCTTCCTCTCATAATTAGATCTGTCCAATATTTAGTGAGCCAAAAATTTCAGTAGATATGAATATAAACTTCCTTTTCCTAGAAAGAACTCTATAAAAATATCTAACTATCTTTTCATATAAGGTAAATAATCTTTTCTGAAAACAAATATTGAAGAAAGCAGACAGTTAATAACGGACCAGCAGTCATTATTTCACAATTATTTAAATTTCACTGAACAATGAACACTCCCTACAACACAAGCATTGAGCTACACTCTGGAAGTATGTAAGGTAAGACATGATTCTTGCTTCTGAAGTATTCCCGACCACAGCAGAGACATAAGCATAATTACAAAGCAATGTGACAGGTCCACCACACTGGTAGACTCAGAGAGAAAAGAGAAACCAAATACTTTAAGGAGCAATGGTGGTACAAGGGAAGTCCACTAGAATAACTATCTTTTTAACTGAACTCTGAATGTCAACAGAAATTGGAAGAGTAAGAGAAGGAAAATCAAACAGGGGCAGTAGCAGACACAAAAACCCAAGCCAGGAAACTATATGGTAAGTCTGTAAAGAAGAGGGCCCACAGTTGTAATGTGAAATGAGGTTGCACTTTCAAAATCTGTATCGCAAACCACAATGCCCAATGTGAGAGAAACAGAGACAGAGACAGGAAAAGCAAAGTGCCTGCCCTAGAGACACGTCGGTGGGGGGCAGGGGGCGGTGAGGGATGGGGATTTGGCAGGAGGGTGAAAGGGCATACAGGTGGTGTCAGCAAAAATGACATTCTAGAATTAACAATCAGAAGTTTTTTGAAGTCTCACATCTTCCCAGGATTAATGAAGTGCTTGCTATTTAAACAATGACTCTAAGAGAATCAAGCAATATATGAAATGTGCATGTATTTTAAAACTTTTGTGTATAAGTAGTCAGAGCATGGATAAACCCTAATTATGATAATAAAACACAGTAATGGGCTTTAAAGAGGAGAGGAAGATAAACAAATGAAAATGGAGACCCCGTTCTCTAAAGATTCCATTTAAGAGTTATTCTCTCCAAATCCAGATGCCCTACCTGATATTAAATAATAGATAATAGATATTTTCTTTTTTTTTTTTCTTTTTTTTGGTCACAACCAGCAATGCTCAGGGGTTTCTCCTGGAGCTGCATTCAGGAATTACTCCTGGCGGTGCTCGGGGACATATGGGATGCCTGGGATCAAACCTGGGGCGGCATGGGTCGGCCGCATGCAAGGCAAACACCCTACCCACTGACTATTGCTCTGGCCCATAAATAATAGATATTTTCAAAGAAAACATAGGTAGTAAGTTTCTTGGTATTGATTTTAGCAATTATTTTTAAAAAGAATATGACACCAAAAGAGCGAACAACAAAAACAAAAATAATAGTTGACTTTCATAAAAATAAATATTTCTATTAGAGCAAAAGGGAATTCAGCCAGCATTTGTGCTGCTTGGCTAATGATTGGTGTTATTAGAACAATATCATCAGAGAAGCAGAAGTGGTGTAGTCATCGACCGTCTATCTTCACTCCCATTGCTTCCCATTCTAATTATCACATGACATTCTTGAGGGTAGCGCTGAAGAGTTTTGGTGAAATGGTATCACCCTGCTGATCCCTCTTTTGACATCAATGATCACTTCTTTGTATAATGGTGAGATCCTGTGGGTGGATCCATAATACAGCTCATGAAGGATTTTGATGTGTTGAGTTTGAACGCCCTGTTTGGCTAGGGCTCCAATGACCGCTTCTGTAACAGAATCAAAGGTCTTCTTTAAATCAATGAACGTGAGACAGAGTGGCATCTTGAACTCCCCACACACCTCAATGAGCTTGGTTACTGTGTGAATATGGTCAATTGTGCTGAATCCTTTTCAGAAGCCAGCTTTCTTGCATGGTTGTCTTTCATCTAATGTTCTGCCAATCGTGTTCAGGATGACTCGGAGTGCACAGCTTGTAGATGATGGACTACAGGCAGATGGGGGCAATAGTTCCCAATGTTGTGGATGTCTCTTTTCTTGAACAGTAGAACTGTCCTGCTGGTTTTTCCATTGGGAGGGCACCTTGCATTCAGTCAGGTAGTGTGTGAAGAGCAGAGCCAGTGTATTGATGAGTACTGAAGAGAGATTTTTAAAGTGTTCGGATCTGACTTTGTCTGGGCGGGTGCTGTTCCCTTCTTTATCAACTAAATAGCATGTTGGACTTAGAAGGGAGAACATTTACAATCCATCCTGGGGAATTTGTGGGCAGGTGGATGTGACTATCAAAGAGATCCGAAAAGAAGTCATGGATAATCTCCATTGCCTTTCTGGAAGATGTGATATATCCATCAGAACTTTGGAAGGCAGGATGTGACTTATTTGGCCAAGAATGTGGAAAGATAGGTCTACAGCTGAATCACAACAAAACAATGTTCATGAAAAACTAGTTCCAGATGCTCCATTTACTCTCAATGGAATGAGCATCTCTGAATGCAGCAGTGATGTGTACCGAGGTCGAGAAGTCAACATGATGAACGACCTAAAACCTGAGCTGCGCAAGAGGAAGAGAGCAGCATGGAATGCCTTCAAAAACATCGAAGTAATAGCTAAAAAGACAAAGAAAGTCCTGCTCTGGATACATCTCTTCAACTCCACCATTCTCCCTACATTAACATATGCCCCAGAGACCTGGGCCCTACGAAAGCAGGATGAGAATACTATTCGTGTCTCCAAAAGAGGAATCAAAAGAGCTATGCTTGGAATATCACGCCTCACTCAAGTGAGAGAAGGAATATGGAGTTCCGACCTCCGTCAATGATAGAGAGTAAAGGATGCTGTCTTGTTTGCCAAGGTGTTGAAATCAGATGACGAACATGTAATGCTACTTGGAGAAGATCACTGGACTAGAGCCATTACCGACTGGATCCCACGGGACGTCAAAAGATCATGTGACTGCCCACCTACAAGATGGTCAGACTTCTTCGTCAAGACCCTGAATGAATGGTTTGAGGCTCTTCTATTCCTGGAGCAAATAGATGGCATTGTGCTACACTGGCACATGACAGGGACAAATGGAAACATTACTGGCACCTGCTTAGAGCAAATCATTGAGTAACGGGATGTCATGGAATTGAGGTCTATAATTGTTACTAGTTTCTGGCATAACAAATAAAACACGGGTAGCTTGCCAGGCTCTGCCATGTAGGTGGTATGCTCTCAGTAGAAGGATCTCATCTCGAGCATTTACTGATGAAACTTATGCCCAGGGAATAGGCATGAGAAATCACAGTAACATGTGTACCCTGCCAGACCTGGCATCTGTCTCAAAAACACGAGCTCTATAGTAAGTACATGACATGATAAATATGTTATCAAGTTTGATATTGGTGATTATATATACATATGTATACATATATATCATGCTTTGTTTATTCACTCATCTGCTGTGTTAGCATCTAAATTGATTATACACTCTAGTTATTGTTCTGAATGTTGCAATGAATAACGTTTTGCATAAGTATAGAGTTCATTTTAAACCACTGTGTTTGGGGATAGTTATACAAAATAACCCCAGTATTGTCCTAGATTTTCAAGGTTGACATGCTGAAGGAAAGATAGAAGATATTGCAACAATATCTCATTAGTCTGTGTGGGAGGCAAAACAGGAATAGGCATTGCCTTGAGACTAATAGCTTGTGAATTTATTACACAAGGCGATTTTAAAATATAGGATGGTAGAATGTGAAATAGTTTAGAAAAAGGCTTTGGAGTCCTACAATGTATTTTTTGCAGCTTCTCTCTGCTATTAATAATGGTAATTCTAGACTAGAACTGACTATTGAAAGTAGGTAAAAGGATAAACATAATAACCCTTTAGTATTTGTTTGCAAACCACAATGCTGAGAGAGAGAAAGATATATATATATAGGGGGAGAGAGGAGAGAGAGAGAGAGCAAGAGAGAGAGAAAGAGAGAGAGAGAATAAAAGTGCTTGCCATAGACAGATGGTGTGAAGGGAAATTGGGGACATCGGTGGTGGGAAATGTGTGCTGGTGGAGGGATGGGTGCTGGAGCACTGTATGATAAATAAAATAATAATAAAAGGAAACAAAGAAGAAATAATAAAAAAGTAAATAAATAAATGATCTTGGACAAACTGAGTAACAATTCAGGTCTGTTTCTTCATTTGTAAATGGGTAGAGTACTCACCTGGCAGGATTTTGTAAGAATTAAATTAGATGAAAAACATAAAATGGTCAGCAGAGAGGCAGGCACAGAGAAAACATCTAATACATAGTAACATTGACTATTAATACATATGTGTTCTCTGATGATTCACTATCTCCCCAAGGTTCCACAACAAAATTGTACCAAAACACTGTTATCTTCAGGAGAGCCAACTAATTTCTACTACAACATCCAGACTTTTTTTTTCTTCACATAGACAGTATTTGTTCTCATGAACAAAGGCTTTTCTAGTCAGAAGAAGGGAACTGAGGTATAATTAATTCAGTTGCTGTTGGGCTCCAGGATCAGAATATTTACTTTATCTGCAGACAGGCTACAACGTTATGGAGAATAGTGAAGGAGGATTCTGCTTGCTACTGACACTTCATGGCAGATTTGTACTGCATTTTTTTTCTCATATAGTGGATTGTAGTGATTATTGCACCTTGGTGTAGCCAGTGATCATAAGAGTTAGAAGGACACACAATCCTACATGATTGTTTTAATAATTTCATTCTACTTTTTGTTTTCCAAGTATAGTACTTTTTATGCATTTTTGGCATTTTCTAGATTCTGTAGTCAAGCCAAGAAAGCATAATAGTATGGATGGTACCGAGTTACAGGCATCAATGGGCCCCAACACATCCATGTTGGTTTGTAGGTTTTGCAAGTTTAAAAGGAAAAAACGTGCTTTTTAAGAATAGAAACGGATCATTTCTTAGGATGTAACAGATTCAAACTTCAAAGAATATTCATTGTTCATGTTACAAATAATGAGTTTCTACTATATCTCAGCCACACAAAATTGCATACATAACCGTAAATAATATTTAAGACATACAATGAAGAAACTTGTTAGTTTGAGGTAGCCCCATTGATTTTTTTTTACTGATTTGGTTTTATTTGCAGGTGAGTTGTATCACTGAAACTCCTCTGAGGTCAAAATCTTGGAGAGTTCTGGCTATGTTTTTCTCAACACATTTTATAGAGAAAGGTTTGACATCAAAATCTTTATTTCATATTTGAATTAACCTTTGTGTACAGTGTGAGATATGGGTTTAAATTTTTTCACATGGCTAATTTTTGTGCACCATTTATTTTCTTTTTCTTTTTGGGGGGTCACACCCAGCAATGCTCAGGGGTTACTCCTGGCTCTGCACTGAGGAATTACTCCTGGCAATGATTTGGGACCATAGGGGATGCAGGATATCAAACCTGGTTTGACCACATGTAAGACAAACACCCTATCCTGTTGCAGGACACCTTAGAGCCTCTGCATCTGCCCTGTATTGCCTCTTGTAGGTCACTTCATAGATAGGGGGGTAGTTTAAATGGGGCAGTTTATCTGACCATGTATTCTGTACTGGCTGGTATAAATATTCTCTCATGCTACCACAATCATCGTGGGACTAGCTAGATCTTACCAGCATATTTGCCTGGCCACGTTGGATCTCTAAGTAATTAGATCAGAGAGAAATGCTGTTTGCCTCCAAGCAAGCAAGCATGGCTCCCTGATAATTTAGAAGCAACTAAAATACAAAACTACTGTGAAGTAAAGATGAGGCTCTCATGAAGGCTTGGAGAAATATTTAACTGGCATTAGTATAGTCTTTGGTACAGAGGCATACCATCTCAGAAACCCCTTTCTCTACCTTATAGAGGCATTTCCTAGAAAGATCTTGGTTCAAGACATTAGCATCTAAAAAGGCCTAGGTGAGGTGCTGGGAGAAATTACCTGAGGGCATTTGACCCTGACTGCTTCCCATAAAAGTGGAGGTCTGAGTTACAGGGGGATAAAACTAGGCTGCTTCCTCTCTTGCGCTCTCTCTTTTTGGGCTCGTTTTTTGGGGCTCACACTCTTCTTGGGTCACTCTTCCCCTTTCTGCTGGAGTCTTGTCTTTGTCTACTCTCTACAGGGCCTTAACCCATGGTGGCCACCATTTTGGCCTTCACGTGGCTGGGTTTCTAGCTGGGAATCCTAAGCACAAGGTTTATCCTAATGCTGATTTGTATGCCTGAACCTGTGATAAGTAAAGCATCTTAAAACCTGTGCCAGATTACTGAGTTTTCATCCATTCCCGCCCGGCTTCAGAGGTAGAAGGGAACTTCGCTTCTCGGTATTGATGGGAACCCCAGCAGCTCCCCCAACATTACCTGCTGTGCTATCCCTCCAGCCCCAATGCACCATTTGTTGAAGAGGTTCTTCTACTTCATGTGTCTAACCTCGTTGTCATAAATTAACCTTCCATGCACCTTGGGTGTTTATCTCTGTGACCATGATTCTATTCCATTTATCTAACTGTCTTTGTTCAACTGTCAGGCTGTTTTGATTATCATAGCTTTACAGTAAAGATCAAAGTTTGCTAATGCAATGATGCCCATATTACTTTTTCTTAACTATTCTGAGAGTTTTGTGGATCCATAGAAATTATGAACTATGTCCTTGAAAACTTCCATAGAACCTTGGATGGTAATTTCATTTCATCTATAATTACTTATATGGTCATTTTAATGATGTTGTCTTTCTCAACCTGTGAACAGGGATGTGTTTCTGTTTTCTGAGCCTTCTTTTATCTCTATCTGAAGTGAATTATAATTTTTCATTACATAGGTTTTTTGACTCCTTTTTTAGACTATTACACTGCATTCTTTTGACACAATTATAAATGGGTTAGATTTACATTTTTACTTTTTATTTTCTAAAATCATTATTTGTCACTTGTCACTTGTCTTCCAGTTGTTCACTGATTTGCTTGAGTGGGCACCAGTAACTTCTCCATTCATTGGGAATGAGGTCTGTTATTGTTACTGTTTTTGGGTTATCAAATACACCAAGGGTAACTTTCCAGGCTCTCTCTCGGGAGCCCAGTCTTTTCTATATCAGAACATCAACCATCCAGGGCCCATGGGACAGAGCCCTGGGTGTAGACATGCCTGTCTCCTGTCTGCCACCTACCAATGCAGCAGGGCACCGCAGCCACACCTGCAACTCCTTGAGGGTCAGATAAGAATAAGACAGATTTCTGTGCACTGATTTTTTAACAACTAGTTTATTGCATAGCTTTATAATTTTCAAGAGTTTTTAGGGTTTTCTATATGTAATACTGTATCATTTGTGAGTAATGACCATTTAAGTTATTTGCAAAGTTTTATTTTGTTCATTTCTGTTTCTAGTCTAATTGTCTGAACTTTCAGCACTAAGTTGAATAGTAGCTATGTATATGCATATTTTTGTCTTGTGAATATTTTTTATCATGGAGGAAAGGCTTTTGGGGTTTACCCATTATATGATATTAGTCATGGAATTACTATATATGAATTTTATTATATACAAATAAATTCTTTCAATTCATATTGTGTTGAGGGTTTTCATCATGAAAAGGTGCTGAATCTTGTCAAATATTTCTGTGGCTGTAGAGTGCATATGGATTTTGTATAAATGTGCTATGTAACTCTTCATATCTGGGATGTTCCACTAGATCAGTGTGTATAGTGTGTTTATTTCCTAATATCTTGTGGTTTCAAGTCATTTATTTATAACTATTCCTTTTTTTATCTTTTTTGGCTTTTAGGGTAATACCCAGTCATGCTCAGAAGTAACTTCTGGCTCTGCTTCAAGAATTATTCCTAATTGTGTGCTTGAAGGACTGTATGGGATGCCAGGAATCTGACCCAGGTCAGCCTCATGCAAGGCAAGCTCCCTCCCTACTGCACTATCACTAAGGCCCTTATGCCTATTCTTATTTCTTCATTGACTTCTAAATTACAAATGAACTGCCTTGTTACAGCTCTTAGCTCTGTCCATAATTCTGGTAATTTATGTTCCCACTTCTATTCAGGGATTTTTTCTTTTCTTTATATTTTTCCCTTTTGGACTTCCTTGTTTCTCTTTGATCCAATGGTTGTTCAGTAGTATGTTGTTCAATTTTCAAGTGTTTGGTTTTTATACAAACACTTTTTGTGATTTATTTCAACGTCAAAGAATTATTATTTTAGATGGTACTTGGTATGATTTCTTTTTCCTTGATTTTATGGAGACTTTTTTTTTGTGTCCCAGCATGTATTCTATCCTTGAGAATGATAATGATCAATTGAGAAAAATGTATATTTAGCTTTGTATCTTTATCAAGTTGAACTGGTTTAGAATTATCTTCCTTGGTTTTGTCTAAAACAAAAATAAAGTCATTTAACAACATTAGGGGATTATGAGATTGTTCCAAAGAGTTAAAGTGACTTTGAGGTTTTAGAATAGAATAATCCTTTGCAGATTCTCCAAAATGCAGTTAGAGCAATAATGTGTGAGGGGGGCAGAGAGCTAGCTCCCTCCCTCCCCCTTATAGTTTATATGTCCCAGAAAGAACTATGTCATTGTGCAGGGCCCAAGGGGTCCGGGGTGAAACCAAGGCAGTTTGCCTTGGTTCCTGTTGATGGAAGTTCCGGCTCTTCCCTGGGGCTGATTGGGTCCTTGGAGAAGAAAGGGGCACACACACACCTTGGGGGAGATTGCAGATGTTCCCGGAAGCACAGGGCCCAAGGGGTCTGGGAAAGACAGAAAATGGAACAGTGTGCTAATAATTGTTGAGGGTACTAACACCAACCTAGAACTGAGCGTTAAATAGAGGCAAAAGATACACATTACAACCCTTTAATGTATGTTCTGTAATCCATAGTCTGGAAGGGAAGGAAAAGAGAGAAGGGAAAGAAATAAAGAACCTGCCATGGAGGTGGGCTGGGGGAGGGGAGGGAACAGGGTAGTTGGTGGTGGAAGATAGGCACTGGTGGAGGGATGGGTGCTGGAACACTGTATGACCAAAATCCAAATATGAACTTTTTAATTGTATATCTTTGTAATTGTATATCTCACAGTGGTATAATAAAATACTAAAAAAATAATAAAGTTGCATTCCAGAGGGAAAAAAAGAACTATGTCATTGCAATTGACAGTAGCTTCCAGATGCTCAGTCAATCATCACTATAACACCTTATTTTGACTACTATTTAGAAAGCAGTTTTCAGATAGAGTTAATGTTTATTAAGTGTTTATTATGTGACAACAGTCTAGTAAACTCTTTACACATGTTAACTTCCTAGTTCACTGATGAGAAAAGCAAAACTCCAAGATACTCAGTAAACTTGTTGGTAATGTGCAGAGTAGATTTTTTATTTTTTTTTTTGGATCACACCCGGCGATGCTCAGGAGTTACTCCTGGCTCTGCCTTCAGGAATTATTCCTGGCTCTGCCTTCAGGAATTACTCCTGGCGGTGCTCGGGAACCATATGGGATGCCGAGGACTGAACCCGGCTGGCACAGGCCGGCTGCGTGCAAGGCAAACGCCCTACCCGCTGGGCTATCGCTCCGGCCCCGCAGAGTAGATATTTTTAAGTTACATCTAATTGACCTCAAAGTGACTACTCATATCTTCCATAACGGTTCATGAAGAAAGAGGCCCTAAGGCTCCTGCAAAGAAGCACAGTTCATATAGTGCTCACCATACAAACACTTAAGAAACAGGAAATGGGTTTATTATGACCAGATGAGGCTCAGGATAGAGTTTTATGTGCAGTCCTAAAAGAGTGGCCAGCAGTGTTTCTGCCTGAAAATACACCCTTGCTCTGACTGCTTCGCCCTACACTGGTCTACCTCTGAAGACAATATAGAAAGTCATTTTCAGGTATGAACTAGATAAGTGTTTTATTTTTCTGCTTGGGCATAATGGGAAGCAGTGGCTCCTTGTGCTCTAAGGAATATTTTCTGATCTCTATTTTTTTTTGGAGGGGATCACACCCAACAATGCTCAGGGGTTACTCCGGGCGGTGCTCAGGGGACCATATGGGATGCCGGCAATCAAATCCGGGTCAGCCACGTGAAAATTCTGATCTCTAGATGGACCTTTTGGAGAGATGGCCATTCTTCTTTTTATTTTTTTAAAAAATTCTTTATTATACCACCGTGAGACATACAATTACAAAGGTGTTCATAATTGGTTCTTGGTAATACAGTATTCCAGCACCCATCCCTCCACCAGTGCCCCATTTCCAACACCAATGTACCCCACCCCTCCCACCCACCGCAGGCTGCCTCAATAGCAGGTACCCCTGTTTCCTCTCTCTCTCTCTCTCTCTCTCTCTCTGTCTCTGCATCTCTCTCCCTCTTCTTTTACACATTGTGGCTAGTCCTGCAGATATTTAGAGTTTATCATTTAAGTCTCTTTGTGTATATTCAATGGTGAGTTTTAATCTGCCATTACCATTTCCCACATTTAGTAAAACACTGGTATCTATTTATATCCTATTAATGAATGCAGTCATTCTGTATCTGTCCTTTTCCTTCTGACTAACTTCACTCAGCATGATAGTCTCCATGTCCATCCATTTGCAGGTAAATTTCATAATTTCATCTTTTCTGACAGCTGCATAGTATTCCACAGCGTAGATGAACCACAGTTTCTTTAGCCAGTCCTCTGTTCTCGGGCATTTAGGTTATTTCCAGATTCTAGCTATAGTGAATAGCGCAGAGATGAATAAAGAAGTACAGATAATGTTTCTGCTATGTGTTTTTCAGTCTCTTGGGTATATTCCCAGGAGTGCTATTGCTGGATCAAATGGGAGCTCAATGTCTAGTTCTCGGAGGAATGCCCATATTGTTTTCCAAAAGGGCTGGACCAGTCGGCACTCCCACCAACAGTGGATGAGAGTCCCTTGTCCCCCCAATCCACGCCAGCACCGGTTGTTCTTGCTGTTTTGGATGTGTGCCAGTCTCTGTGGTGTGAGATGGTACCTCATTGTTGTTTTGATTTGCATCTCCCTGATGATTAAAGATGAAGAGCACTTTTTCATATGCCTCTTGGCCATTCGAATTTCTTCTTTTTTGGAAGCTTCTGTTCATTTCTTCTCCCCATTTTTGATGGGGTTGGCTGTTTTTTTCTTGTGAAGTGCTACCAGTGCCTGATATATCATGGATATTAGCCCCTTGTCAGATGGGTATTGGGTGAATATCCTTTCCCACTCTGTGAATTGTCTTTATATCTTGGTCACCGTTTCTTTTGAGGTGCAGAAGCTTTTCAATTTTGTATAATCTCCATTTGTTTATCCCAATTTGCTTCCATTTGCTTGGTCAGTGGTGTGTTGTCTTTAAAGATACTTTTAGTTTCGATGTCGTAGAGCGTTTCTCCTATGATTTCTTTGATGTACCTTATAGACTCATATCTGATGTTGAGATCTATAATCCATTTTGATCTGACTTTTTGTGCATGGCGTTAGAAGGAGGTCTAAGTTCATTTTTTACACGTAGCTGCTCAGTTTTCCCAGCACCATTTGTTGAAGAGGCTTTCTTTGCTCCACTTAATATTTTTTGCTCCTTTATCGAAGATTAAGTGGTTGTATATTTGAGAGTGTGTTTCAGGATATTCAGTTCTATTCCATAGGCCTACGGGTCTGTCTCTATACCAATGCCACACTGTCTTAATTACAACTGCTCTGTAGTAGAGCTTGAGGTTGGGGGAAAGGGATTCCTCCCATATTCTTTTTCCCAAGGATTGCTTTAGCTATTTGTGGGGGTTTATTATTCCATACAAATTTCAGGAGTGTTTGTTCAAGTTCTTTGAAGAACATCATGGGTATCTTTATAGGGACCACATTGAGTCTGTATAAAGCTCTAGGGAGTATTACCATTTTGATAATGTTAAACCTTCCAATCCATGAGCAGGGAATGTGTCTCCATTTCCTCAGGTCTTCTTTTATTTCCTGAAGTAACGTTTTGTAGTTTTCTTTGTAGAGATCCTTTACATTTTTGTCAAACTGATTCCAAGGTATTTGATTTTTTGCGGTGCAATTGTGAATGGGATAGTTTCTTTAATGTCCCTTTCTTCTCTTTCGCTGTTTGCATATAGGAAGGCCATTGACTTTTGGATATTGATTTTGTACCCTGCCACTCTACTATAGGAATATATTATTTCTAGGAGCCTCTTGGTAGAGAGTTTTCGGGTTTTCCAGGTATAATATCATGTCATCTGCAAATAGTGATAACTTGGCTTCTTCCCTTCCTATCCAGATGCCCTTAATGTCTTTTTTTTCCTGATTGCTATGGCAAGTTCTTCCAGTACTATATTGAATAGAAGTGGTGAGAGTGGACAGCCTTGTCTTGTCCCTGATCTTAAGGGAAGGCTTTCAGTTTTTCCCCATTGAGAATGATGCTCACTGTGGGCTTGTAGTAGATGGCCTGGATTATCTTGAGGAAGGTTCGTCAATCCCCATTTTATGGAGAGCTTTTATCATGAACGGGTGTTGAATCTTGTCAAATGCCTTCTCTGCATCTATTGATATTATCAGATGGTTTTTATTTTTCTTTTTGTTAATATGATGTATTGTGTTGATTGACTTGCGGATGATGAACCATCCTTGCATTCCCGGGATGAATCCCACTTGGTCATGGTGTATAATCTTTTTGATGACTCTTTGGATTCTATTTGCTAGTATTTTGTTGAAGATCTTAGCATCTGTATTCATCAGGGAGATTGGTCTGTACTTTTCCTTTTTTGTGACATCTCTGTCAGCTTTGGGTATCAGGGTGATATGTGCCTCGTAAAAGCTATTTGGGAGTGTTTCTGTTTTTCAATTTGCCGGAAGAGCTTAAAAAGAATTGGGAGTAGGTCCTCTTTAAAGGTTTTGTAGAATTCACTGGTGAATCCATCTGGACCTGGGCTTTTTGTGTTTGGGGAGACTTTTGATTACCAATTCTATCTCCTCGATGGAGATAGGTTTGCTGAGGTATTCCAAATCTTCTTGTTGCAGACTTGGCAGGCTATAGGAATTCAGGAATTTGTCCATTTCTTCTAGGTTCTCTTGTTTCATGGCATACAGGCTCTCATAGTAATCTCTGATGATTTTTTGAATTTCTGTGGTTTCTTTTGTGATGTCCTCGTTTTCATTTCTGATTCTATTTATTTGGGTTCTCTCTTTTCCTTTTTTTACAAGTCTTACAAGTGGTTTGTCAATCTTGTTTATTTTTTCAAAGAACCAGCTTTTGGTTTCGTTGATCTTCTGGATTGTTTTTTGACATTCCATGGCATTGATTTCTGCTCTAAGTTTTATTATTTCTTTATTTCTGCTTGGGTTTGGCTCCTTTTGTTGATCACTCTCTAAGATCTTACGTTGTGAGGTCAGACTGTTTGTGATGGCCTTTTCTGATGAATGCTTGAAGAGCTATGAACTTGCCTCTTAACACTGTTTTTGCTGTATCCCACAAGTTCTGATAATTCGTGTCTTCAGTCTCATTTGTTTCCAGGAATCTTTGGATTTCCTCTTTGATTTCTTTTATGACTTGCTGGTTGTTCAGCAGTGAGCTGTTTAGTTTCCAGGTACTTTGGTATTGGTCTCTGTTTTTGTGTACAATTAACTTCTATTTTAAGTGCATCATGGTCTGAAAAAATAGTTGGCCCAATTTCTATCTTCTTGATTTTATGGAGGTCTGATTTATGGCTCAGCATGTGATCTATTTTGGAGTATGTTACATATGCACTGGAGAAGAAAGTGTATTCAGTTTTTTGGGGATGAAATGCCCTGTATATATCTACCAGCCCTCTTTCCTCCATCTCTTCTTTTAGGGCCAGTATTTCCTTGGTAAGTTTCAATCTTGTTGATCTATCCAGGGTTGATAGAGCAGTGTTGAAGTCTCCAACTACAATTGTGTTGCTGTCAATGTCTTCTTTGAAGTCTATTAGTAGTTGTTTTAGGTATTTTGCTGGCCCCTCGTTGGGTGCATATATATTTAATACCGTGATTTCTTCCTGATATATGCATCCCTTGACTATTAAGAAGTGACCTTCACTGTCCCTTCTGACCTTCTTCAGCCTGAAGTCTATGGTGTCGGATACCAGTATGGCTACCTCAGCCTTTTTGGATGGGCTGTTTGAGTGAAGGATTGTTTTCCAGCATTTGTTTTGAGCCTGTCTTTGCTCCAATTGTTCAGGTGTGTTTCTTGAAGGCAGCAGAATGTCGGATTCAATTTTTTGATCCATTTTGCCACTCTGTGTCTCTTAACTGGTGCATTTAGACCATTGACATTGAAAGAGATTATTGTCATGGGATTTTGTGCCATCTTTCTGTATAGTTTGGTTGTTCTTTTGGGTTATGTCTCGTCTTATAGTAGATCTTTCAGTCCTTTTTAAGGTTGGTTTTGATTTTACAAAGTTCCTAAGCTGTTGTTTATCCAAGAAGTTGTATATCTGTCCTTCAAATCTGAGTGAGAGTGTAGCTGGATAAGGAATTCTTTCTGAGGCATTCATTTCATTAATTTTTTTACTATATCCCACCACTGCCTTCGGGCTTGGAGGGTGTCTTCTGAGAAGTCTGCTGAAAGTCGAATGGATGCTCCTTTGTATACAATTTACTTCTTTGATCTTGCTGCCTGAAGAATTATGTCTCTGTCTATGGCAGACATTACTTTGACTAGGATGTGTCTTGGGATCTTTCTATTGGGGTCTCATCTTGCTGGTACGCGTCAGGCTTCTTGGATCTGTATGCCTTCGTCCTTTAACTGGGGGAATTTTTCAGCCAGGATGTTTTTAATTGTTTTAATTTCCTTGGGGTTACTTTCCTGTCCCTCTGGGACTCCGATGATTTTATGTTGTTCCACCTGGCTTCATCCAATTGTTCTCCGTTCCATTGCTGATCCATTTTCCGGTCTTTTTCCATCTTATGTAGTTCTCTGAGTGCTTTCTGCAGCTCATCTTCAGTCTCACTGATTCTCTCTTCCCCTGTTGTCATCCTACTGTTGAGAGCCCCTATTGTGTTTTTCATTTCAACTACTGAGTTTTTAAGTGATGATATTTTTATTTGCATGGTTCTCATTTCTGCTCTCATTTCCTCCCATAAATTATTGACTGCCCTTTCAACTGCTTCGTTTATGTTCTCCTGTATTTTATTGTACATCTGCTCCATCTTTTCGTTGAGCTCCTTAAAGATCCTACCTATTTCTTCCCTAAATTCATTGTCAGAGAGATCATGCACATCTGCATCCTTTTTGAGTCTTCAGGGTTGATTCTTTCATCTGTTCTTCGAACTGGGGATCTGTGTTGTTTCCCCATGGGGTTGCGGTGTTCAGGGATAGATTCCTCTAGTGTACTGTTTCTTTTTTATTGAGGGTATTACCTTCCCTTGGTGTTGAACTTCCTAGTTTTTGTATTGATAAGTGGCCGCATGAGTGGCCGCCTGCCCGGCCAGCCACACACCCCAGGGAGAATACCTGAGGTGGAGACAGGCCGGTGTGAGAGTTCAAAATGTCCATTTACTTCCGCTTCTTCTCGGACTTCTGGGGGTTGTAGTTCCACCTTCTGCGGAGGTCTGAGGCTCTTCCACGACCCCAGGTGCCCTCTGGCCCAGCGCACACCCCAGGGAGAATACCTGAGTCGGAGACAGGCCAGTATGAGAGTTCAAAATGTCCGTTTAATTCCGCTTCCGCCGGACTTCTGGGGGTTGTAGTTCCACCTTCTTCTGAGGCCTGGGGCTCTACCATGACCTCAGGCGCCTGCCTGGCCAGCTGCACACCCAAGGGAGAATACCTGAGGCCCATTCTTCTTTTTAATCTAAAGATTGGATTTGTTTTAAATTGAACCTCAGTGAGGTAAGCAGTTAGAAAGTTGTTCATGATTGGGTTTAAGCCATATAATGTTCCAAAACCAGACCCTTGTCCCAGAACCAAGGTCCCCAGTTTCACATTGCCCAACCCCTTGCCTGTAAGGCAGGCACTTTTCTTCTCTCTCTCTCTCTCTCTCTCTCTCTTCTCTCTCTCTCTCTCTCTTCTCTCTCGTTTTCTCCTTTGGGAATTTTAGTTTGGGACCATGATCTAATGTTATCCATAGTGGTCTTATCCAGAGTGGTCATTTTCCAACTATTATTGTCATTCAGGTCCTTTCTCTATCCTAAATGTCCTTTGTTTAGCACCCTCCTGTACACCCAACCCCACTCCACTCCCCACTCGCATTTGTGGCAAACTTCCAACCAATGACTAGTCCTCCTGGCCAGTTTTCCTTGGCCTTCTATATTAATCTCAAAATATTTGTTTATATAATACAAATGAATAAAATTATTCTATGTCTGTCCCTCCCCTTCTGACTCATTCTATTCAGCATATATTTTTATGTCCATCCAATATAAGCAAATTTTATTGACTTCATTTTTTCTAACAGCTAGAAAGATGGCCATTCTTGAGAAAGTTGAACTGAAAAATATTAAGTTGCAACAATTCCATTATGATAATAGTTAATGACCTTTTATCTCTGTTTGGAAAGAAAGGCATCTTAGGAAGATTAGCTAATGAATACTAGAATGACAATGGCTGACCCTTGTTAACTTGATGACAAGCTCATTATGACTGTCTATCTGTGAAACTTCCCTGCAGTTCAGAAGACCACCATTGGTGTCTCCATTTTCCAGACTAGGACACTGAGGCACAAGGCTAGTTGGGAAAGAGGCTGAAGAGAGATGAGTGTGAAAGCCTAACTTTTTTATAATTTGTTAATTATGATTCTTGGTTTTCAATGCTAATAATGTTTCATGCACATAACTCCAACACCATACCCATCACTTACTGAACCTTCCCCCCAAGGAACATTCCAGTACTGCACCACTTGATCTCCCCAAAAAATAATGTATCACTTTTCCCATTATGCTTCCTTTGTTGCTCGTTTGCATATGAGAGAGAACATTCTGTATTTATCTCATTCCTGCTGAAGATTTCACTGTGCACAATATCCTTTAGTTGCATCCATCAATTTAAAATTGCATGATATTGCTCTTAGAGCTTCATAGAATACCATTGTATATATACCACAACCTCTTGATACATTTATCTGTAGTAGGAAGTTTGGAGTGTTTCTATATCTCTATATCTTCAAAAGCCAAACCACTTGTTAGAGTTACAGACATGAACAGTGACCTTATATTGCCTGCTTCCTGACTTATAAACTAATACTTTAACTTTTTCCGGTAAAATTTACAAGGCTTGGCAGCCATTTTGGAAACTTGAAGTGTGAGGCCACAGGTTAATATATATGATGAAAAATTTTCACTATTGGCCCAAAATATTCAGACAAATTAAATAAAAACCCCACAAACATAACAACAAATCTATGTTGCTATTATCTGAAGATGATGCCTTAAGAAAAATATTTCATTGAATCCAAGAAATTACAGGTATTAAATGAGACTTTCACATGTATGGTACTAAGGGTTTTCAGTGATCCACACCAGCATGTATAGTTATCTATGTAATATATTATATATAGTTATCATATATTAAATATAGTTATCCATATATTATATATAGTTACCTATAAAATATTATAAAAGATAAAATGAAGATTTCTCCACCCTCAATCCAACTAAATCATGCTTTTCCATTGGCATGCCCTCATTACATTTGCAAGAGATTATCTAAGAAAATTGTTCATCCCAAACCTTGGTGTGTGGGATATGTCAATCACTAGGGACACTCTGCCTGAGTAACAATTTGAAGTCACACCCAAAATGTGTTTTCATATATTTCATATATTTTCCACTAAATATAATTTTATCTTCACAGCAACTTATTTCTGGAGCCCTCAGTTAAATTCCTGATAGTGCATGACCTTCAGAAATAACAGGAGTGTGATCCAGGATCACTAAATAAGAAGTCGGCCCCAAGTACTTTCAGATATGACCCAGAAATTTAAAATAAATCCATTAATGTAACCCCAATATTAGACAAATGAGACTCAGACAACTCACCCAGGAGAGAACCTTAGCCCCGGATTGGTCTAACCTCAAAGATTGTCTCATCCCACCTGGTCCCTGTCTTAGCCCATTAGTGGTATTTTTGAGCTATGAATTATAGCCTTTGACATAGCCAGTTGCTATCCAGAAAATGTGGTTACTCTTTCTGCACATTTGGTTTTCACCTTTCGAATGGCTCAGGTTTTAAGTTGACTTTAGATTTGAAGATGAACATGTTCTTTCATGCCTATTGAAAGCCTAATAAATGCCAAGCTGAGGTTCAATGTCTTTGTGTCAGTTCCTTACAGACAAAATATCAACATGTCCAACACTCCAGTCAACAACTAAAGACAAACATATTGACTGTGGTTTTGCAACACAGAATCAAAATAGCATTTCAAAACTCTAGGGTTGACAGCATACCATCAGTTCTAATCTCTTTGAGGCAGAACTCACAACATTTTATTAGATGCTCTCATTCAGGGACCATGACATTTTTCATCAAACACAGGATCTGAGACAGTGTTTGCAACCAGACACAATGTATTAGCTCGCTCTTATATGTTTTTATCAACATCAAAGTATTCATGTTCATTCTTAAAGACTAAGTTTCCACCATCACCCAGAATTGACTCCAAGTAGATGTGAGAACATCAGTGTTATAAAGATACTCTCCAGTCAATTTAGTGAAAACACTTTCTGAGACATAATAAAAGATGAAGATTTTCCACTTTTTATGGAGGGCATGCTTCCTTTGGAATATCAAAGGGCTCCTCCTGAATCTCAATCTGTCCATTTAGGATCAATGTTAAAGCTCAAGGATGCAGAGCTACTTGTGCCCTATGAATTCATAGATTACAACAACATGCTCAACTGGCATTGCTCAGTGGGTCTCCAATTCTGCACCTGGCAATGCCTCTGCATCAGATAGGTCCCTGGTGCCACATGGTCCCCAGCACCACATGTTATGCCTTAACCACTGTACCATATCTTTGCCGTGACTTTTACCTAGTTTAGTAAACCCTGAGCATCACCAGGTATGACCCAAAAAGAAAAAAAAACTAAAATTGTGCTACAGGAGAATTTGCACAAAGCTAAAGCAAAGAGTTGTGCTGCAGACCCTCTAAAATTCATTTCAACTTCTCAAGATGGGCATTTTCTCATTTCATAATATATAATATATATTTCATAATATATAATATTTATCTTTTATTCATTGCTCCCAAAACTGATATACAATATTAATTAACCAAACTTGAGTTACATTTGTTTATAGTAAATACTTTCATTTCATATAATTGGGACAAATGAGGAATGACAAGTTGGTATAACAATACATTGTTCCAACAGTATAATTCAGTTCCTAAAAACATTTGACTTGGAAAATGTACCCGATATGCCCAAGTCCAGAAAAATAGTATACTGGTACTCAATAGGTCCCAAATGTTCCCTATTGATATTTCCTAAGTATTCTTTCAAGTGATTTGAGATTTGATTCATTTTTCTAGCAATTACAAGCTCTTATTTATATTGTAGGTTGTAAATTGGAAAGAAAAGGGAATTTATTTAAAATTCAAAATAAAAAGAAATACTACCCATTTAAAATAATCAGGGTTTGAGGGCAAAGCATTTGTTTCTAAGACCTGGCTATAGTGTGTGCCTATATTACCCAACACAAGTTTTTTTTTGTTATTATGGATCTTGTTTTGCTTTGTTTGGGGTCATACTTGGCAGGGCTCAGGCGCTATCCTGTAATCAAAGAGATACATTTCTGAACCTGGGGCTCTATGTTTACAAAGCATTGCAGCCCGTTGAACTCTGTCCCTCACATGCATACACTTTTTAATTTGAAGAGGGATCAGGGAACAATGTTCAGGGACTATACCTGTCTCTGTGCTCAGAGACTACTCTTTTTTAAGTTCTTGGGAACCACATGTGGTGCCACGATTTGAACCAGTGTTGTGACTGCAGCCACATGGTAGGCAAGTACCTTAATCTTTGTATATGATCATTGGCCCCTGCACTGTTTTACTTTCGGGCAGCATTTTTTCTAGCATGCGACCAAACATGTAATGGGGAAGTAGTGGAATGTTCAGAGCTTACTTCTGGTGCTAGATTACTCTTTACAGTGCTCAGGTGACCACATGTGGTGTGATGGGTTGAACCAGAGATGATCATGAGCATGGAAAATGCCTAATTCCCTATATGCTCAGGCCTCTTCAATTGCAGGCTTTCCAGTCCATAGGTCCCAACTAGTATTCTCTATGTACCTTGCACACTGCACATTCACAGATAATAAACAAGATACTTATAAAGTCTGCCAGTTTTCTAGGAAGAAGAAAATAACCGAGCACAGTATACTATGTATAGAGTACCTGCCAATTGATTGCTTAATTGGCCAGAAACTGCTTTGTTTATTCTTCTTACTAAAAATAAGGGTGCTAGCTAACACAATGGACTATTGAACTTCTAAACATTTCTAACACTGAAATTCTTTTATATGAACTGTCCTGAGGTTAATTTACCTAGCTTACTTAGCCAGAACACCGTCTGGCTTAGGCATTCTTAAATTTTAAGTCCATAAATATGTTTGAACATGTTAGTGTTTCTGTCTTTGTACTTATATCTGCATGTATGTGTTATCATCATTAAGTGCCTAATTACATTATTTAAATTCCAGGACTACAGAATGATTGTGAATGGTGAGAAAGTAGAAAAGGGAAACGAATGAAATACTTAAATTAGGTCTGCCTTGTGTTTTAATTTTGAATTCTCTGCATAGTACATCCACCTCTTCCACCTTCATGCTCTTTCTTTACTAGTATACCATTAAAATTGCTCAAATTTCAGGGTCAGTGGTAACAGTTCAACCTATCATCTGGAGACCCTGAATCTGAGTCCTGGCACCACGTGGTCATCCAAGCTTTTTTTTTTGGGGAGTGAGGAGGCTGCGATCCAATTTTTTTTTACTCCAGTCTAAAAACCGTTGTCAAGAACAGCCGATCACTATGGAGTACCTATTGTGTAGTAGACTTAGGCTTACATTTATCATTCTGTTTGGGCTTCAGAATAGTACTAGATGGACATATGCCAGACTCTGTTTGCAACATGGGACAGAATACAGAAATAAGTGAAAATGAGGGGTGGATGGGATAGTTGCCTTTGTACTTATGGATCTATCTCTGTTTCCAAAATCTGTCCTCCTTGTTGCTGCTAAATTTGACCTGATGTGCTCCTGTTTCACCTGATCCTCTCTCCACAGTTATACTGCACTAGAGCCATTGTTGGACTAATGGTTTCATAGCTATGGACATGATTTTGAAAATTACTTCTTTCTGATTCTGATTTATCAATGTTGAAAGTCCAGATATATGTTAAGGTCTTCAAGGACATTAATTTGGTTTCTGGTTCCCTCTCTCACTTAGTTTGATTGTATGAGAAACTGGAGAGTCAGAAAATCCAATAGCTCCTAAACCTTCCACTTACTAGCAAGTGTGAATGTGGGCAACTTTTACTGTATAACATTCTTTCATCTGCTAAAACTTATGAAAATATAAGTGAGGGCATTTGACATGAGGATTAAATGTATTAGTGCTAATAAAGGGATTAGAATGAGATACAGTAAAGCACACTGTGATTGTTCACAACCGTTTTTCAAATAAGAAAACAATGTTTGGCACAAACAGGTGTTTAATTGTTGTCAGTTGATTCATTGATCATGGAAATATAGGAGGGATTTTTCACAAGACTCAGGGTCACTTTTTATTTTTGCATTTTTCAATATTTTTAATTAAAATACCCTGATTTACAGTACGAAGTTTTCATAATACAGTTGTTAGAAAGACCGTTCTTTCAACCATTATTTAACACCGTTCCCACGACCGTGTGTTCTCACCACCAAAGACCCACATTTCCCACCCACCCCCTCTCCCCATGCCTGCTCCCTTAGCCGGCCCTAATTATATTGACCATAATAGCCCATATATGGCAATATATGGTAAGGATAAAGTCATGACTTTTTTTTTCCTGGTGTTTTATGGGCGAATCTGGCTGATTTCTGTTCTTGCATTCACTTCCTGAATTTCTAGAATGTAGTTGGTTTCTAGTAGTTTGGGATATTGCATGACCTCAAAGCAGCCGTGTGCCTCAGTGTCACTTTTTATCTGGTCTAATCTTTTGTTTACTACTCACAAACCAGGGCATGGCCCTGTGCCGCCACATTGTGCTCAAAAAAGTAATTAAGTGAACAGCTTAATGAATTAACCAAACCACCAACAAACCAGCTCTCTTACCTATCAGCTAACCATAGTGTTCTTTGTTTGTCTTTAATTATTTTTAATGTGGGGAAGTGTGGACACTCACAGCCATGCTCTGCCTAGTGGTGCAGACCTGATAGTCTGGAGCTTGGAACCCTAAGTTGCAAGTGTTACCACATCTGGCAGTTCTCAATGACCATGTGGTACCAGAGGTAAAACTCAGGGTATCACACACAAAAGATGTGCTTTACTCCTTGAGGTAGCTCCCAGTGTCAGATTTTATTATTTTTAAAAGGAGCCTTCATCCTGTATATAGTAGTTCTTTCGTGCCTACTGGTTAAACTATTTCTCAGCACTGTAACTGTGTCTTTTTAAATTTACATTTTACTTATATACTGTGTTTTATAAAATTGTTTATAATAGTTTCCAGCATATAATGTTCCCATCTACAATCTCACCATCCTGTTACCTCCCCCCTCCACCAATGACCTCAGATACCCTTCTTCCCCTTAAACCAAATACTCGACAGATACTTTTGTGGCATATTGTTATTGTATGTTGAAAAATATATATTTCCTTGCACCAAAGCAGAACTTTAATATCTATATCATTGTTTTTGCAACCTATATCTATATGGATAAATACCACGAATGTATACGATATATGCACATACTTACAAATATTATATTCAGATATTACTTAATTAAGGCCAAGGTAAACTCACCCCTTACCTTACGAGTATGGAAAATAACAAACTATGATTAACATAATTGTTAAATTTGGGAGCCACACCCAGTGGTGCTCAGGGCTTACTCCTGGCTCTGTTCTTAGAAATCACACCCAGTGGGACTTGGAACCATGTGGGGAGCTGGGGATGGAACCCAGGTTGGCTGCATGCAAAACAAGTGCCCTACAAAGTGTACTACTGCTCCTGTCCCTTTGCAATGCATTTTAGTTAAATACTAGACAGTCAAAAATGTGAGGAAGGTTGAATATTTTACATGTATTATTTAATATTTAAAGTTAGAATGTTCTCTGAATTTCACTTAGCCCGGTATAAGTCTCTTCATACTGGTGCTATTACTCTACAGAGTTTTGTTAAGTATCACAGTGCCAGCCAAGATAGCTAGATAGGTTTATCTGTAAAAACTTTCTCTCAACTTTTCAAATTATTGGCATCATCAAAATATAACTTCCATGACAATGCTGAACTTTATTAGAGATGCAGCTCCTGGAGCTGAGAAGACAAACCCAAGTTTTCGATTTGGTTCATAGGAGTGATACAGATAAGTCAGGTTGCAATGCTTATTGTGAGGTTACTAGGATCAAAGGGATACTCCACTGAGAAGACTTAATCACTGTAAACAAACACAGAGCCATCTTGGAAACGGATATTCAGAAAGAGTAACTTATTCTTTGCAGGAAATTGGTTTGAAAGACCATGGTTGCCCATGTGTAATGATTTGACTTTGCTACAAAACTGTTTATTTTCAATGGCCAAAAAATCTTAATTGTTTTTCTGTTAATTAACAAAGGAAGCAATTTAACTGAGATCAAAGTATTCAACATGCAAGGCATACTTAAAAGAAGAAAATGTCTAATTATCGTCCTTCAGTACATAACTCCATTTCTTCCTAGCCTACAGGCTAAGGAGAAATCAGATGTGCTTATTTATTGTCTAATTCAATCAGGAAGACTGAAAAATCTCTTGGATTATTAAATGACAGTTACAGAGTCTGTGGATTGTGTATATGAAAGCAATGGTTCAGGTATGGGGATGTTGGTCTGATATAGAATTAGGGAAGGACCTCTTGAAGCTATATGAAGTGAATTTGGAAATAATTTTCCTCACATGGTAAGAGTTCAATTAATTCTCTTTTCTTCCTTCATTTCCTTGAGAGTAGAGACACGGATAAAATTCATCTTAATTATATTAAGGAAATAGGTGTGTGTATGTGTATACATGTTATTCTGCATATTATGTTAAACTGAGATTGAAATATCAGCATTGTATCTTGGAACCAAAACAACTCTATGCCTTTCTATACTCATTTCTCCTGGTACCCTTGGCAAGTCTTCAAAATATGGCTCTTTATTTTCCTCATATTTTATATGAAAATCATAAGCTTCCATAATAGCTATGGAATTCAATACAGATCTACCTTGTTAGACTTCCTTTGCCTGCAACTTTACCTGCACCGTCTCTGAGATGAACATTTAAGTTTGTAGCATAATTTGACTTGGAACCCTTTGAAGTGAGATTACTAGCTCAGGGAAACGAAAAGAACAGGGAAAAGAAAAGACTAAAGGGTTGGAGGATGAATGAGAGACAGTGAAGTAAATGCAGCACAACTCATATATACCATTCACTCTCCTTACTTACTAAACTCTGATATAGCTCCATGCTTGAGCACATGCCTTACAAGTGGTGAGGCTCTGTGTTCAATTCATGATCTCTCTCTCTCACCACACACACAGAGAGAACCAATAGAAACGACCATAAAGAAAACATTTAGACTTAATCAAAATTATAAATATTTATTTGAAAATTACAAAATAATGAATGAATATGATAATGAATTAACAGGATATAGATGGCAGATGTGCATGAGTGACATATCTTAAAAGAAGTTATGTGTAGAATAAAGAAATTTCAATAGCATAAAGAAAATATGGAAGGAAAATTCAATAGAATAATTCCAACCACTTGATTTAAAGAAAAAATGGCAAAAGTCTTAGCCTTTTGCAATGATAATGTATGGATGGTCAAAATTGAACATGGAAAAGATGTTCAATATCTTTAGACATAGAAAAATGAAAATTCCACCATGAAGTATTATAATACAATTAGATGGATAAAATGTTAAATATACTGATAATATTAGGTGCTGATGAGGTTGTGAAAATAGGAGCTCCTAAAAATTTAAATGATAAAGAAAATAGAACTACTCTGAAAAAATGCTTGTAATTTGTTATTAAAACTTAAAATATTTTAAATACATAACCTAGCAATGTTTTATTACTGGTTTTGGCATATTGAATATGCATCGGACAGCTTGCCAAGCTCTGCCGTGTGGGCGGTATACTCTTAGTAGCTTGCTGGGCTAAGCACTGCCAGGAGTAATTCCTGAGCGCAGAGCCAGGAGTAACCCCTGAGCATCGCTGAGTGTGATATGGCTATCCGCCCCTGAGCAAGCAGGTCGTACCCTTCAGCTGCTCCACCTAGCCAGAAGACACATGGCCTGTGCCCTGGTCGTCCCACTGGCCTCCTTGATGAGCGCAGTGAACATGGCGGTGGTAAAGATGGCAAAAGAAAGATGACAGCCAGGTGTCCATAATCGTGTTGCCCCATGGGCCGGGTGTAAAGCCCTGCCAGAGTCGCCCAGGAACGGGGGCCTCAAACCGAGGGGCTCCTCGACCTCACTGTCGCCGCTCGCCGCAGCCATGCCACGCTGCCTGCTTGGCAGGTCCCGGGTCCGCGCCGGGGTCCCCCCGCATCGCCTCGCTGCGCACCTAGGCGCTATTGTCAGGGGCGCCCGCTGAGCTAGGCCACGCAACCGACACCTGCACGGCCGTTCCCACCGCTCTCCACGCCGCCACGGGACCCGAGTCCGGGCTCTGCTCATTGCCCAGCTCCCACCTCTGCCATCGCTGCCGCAATGTTACTTCTAAGTATTTGTGACAGAACAGAGATTGCCAATCTATGATAAGCAGACCATAGCCACAGCTTATTTTTGCAAATAAAGTTCAATGGGAACGCAGTCACACTTATTACTTGGTGTATTATCTGCTCTCTGTGAAACCCTTAGATGATAGTGATTAATCCCCGTTCCTGTAGATGCGGTGATAGCTGACACTTGGAGATGCTGAGACTCAAAGCCTGTGAGGCTACTTAGGCACTAGTAGAAAACTATCTCTTCAGACCTGACTCTCTCAAGCACATCCTGAGAAACTGACTCAGGGAAAAGTAAAGCTTTCCATCTCGAAGGCATCCCTTCTCTTCCCACTTCACGTAAGTCACCAACAACATTGCCGCACTCATTGCATCATATATTTTTTGGTACTTTTTTGGTTTTTCACCCACCCTCATTTTTACTGAATTTTATACCTATCCAAGTAGTGAGAAGGATTCAGATAAATGAATCTTTTCTTCTTTCCTACCTTCCTTCCTCCCACCCCTTCCTTTGCACAACAGAACAAAGAGCATTGCTATAAAATTGTAGCCTGAAAGCAACATCTCGAAAAGATAAAACGATCAGTCAGAGCAGGGCCAGAGCAACCAGGCAGGCCCTGACTGGCCAAATTCAGAGATTAGAACGTAACTCAGCTGGAAGAGAAAAGGACACCAAGTAGAATCTCCACCCATCCTGTGTTGGAGCCTTCTCATGAGGTACCCCAAAACACTCTTCAGTGGTCCTTCTGAGAGCCTGCATTTTACTCCTGGAGACCAGAGAAAGGAACATGCAGAGGAAACATTCCAAGTAAGGAGAGTAAAATGACTTTGTGACAGTGACCAAGCCTCTGAAACAGGAGCTTAGGGAGAGGTGGGGCTTCAAACCTTCCAAAGAGTAGTCTTGGGCAAGATCTTAAATCTCCTGGCCCCCCTTGACACCACCAGACAGTGGTCAGTCAGAGAGCACATGGCCAGGGTGAGAAGCTTCACCCAGAAGAAGCTGCTGTCTGTTATACTAAGCACTGCAAGACCGCTGGAAGGGTTAATGGAGAAATAAAGAAACAAAAACTGGGTTCAGTCACTTTACCTTGGTGGATTATGATGACGCAGAGAATAAACACGTTTAGCCAAATGTTGTAGCGATTCTTGTCCTCAAGTAGTCATAAGTGAAAGCAAAGGACCAGAGAACAAAAAATGGCAAAATCCAGTAAATAGGGAAACAGAAAAGAGGGGAGAGAATAATAGGGAAGCCCCCCAGATTATGGGGGAGTCTATAATCTGCAAGATTCCCATTTATTTACATTTTAAAACTAAGAGGACAGAGTGATAGTAGAACAGGTAGGTGGCTGATTCACTCGCAGCCGACACCAGTTTAATTCCCAGCTTCTCATGTGGTTCTCTCAAATCACCAGTAGTAACAGCTGAGCCAGAGCCAAGAATGAGCCTTGTGTACTGCTGGTGTGCCAAAAAACCAAAAAATAATAATAACCCCCCAAAGCAAACCACAATATCACAAAAAAAAATTTCAAAACCAAGAAAAACAGCCTTAAAAAAATTTCCCCAAAGTTATAAGGAATGATTCAACTCTAGAAGTCTGATTTTTCAGGCACATTGCTTTTTTTCTACAACTTAATCCTTTTACAGATCATCCTTAACCTTTATAAAAATCTTTTATTGTTTCAAAAAGTTGAGCAAAGAGATGAAGGCATTAACAGAGCTGTCCTATGACAGTTTAGAAGAAAACCTTTGTGATAATGTGACATTTTCTGAGTATATCAAATCATCTGGCTGTTTGTTGAGATCTTTTGGGTCAGAGATCATGAGCATTACCCATCCACTGAGTCATTTTACTGTTCTGTCATCAGAAAAGGAACCCCACCTTACTTCTTAGTCTTCCCATCAGCAAACAAAAAGCCACAGCAAATAAGCTTTCTACAAACCATAATCTTTTAAAGAGTAAAGATTAGGGCATCTAGATAAATATTTCTGATCTGTGTTTTGTGTTTTTTATTAAAAAGTCATCTTTCAAATTCTTAATTAGATTATATCAGCATGTTAGGACATGTGATGACTATCCTTGACTTCTGATTGTTAATAATAATCCCATCACCAAATGTATCTTGATAATACATTTATTAAAGTGTTAAGATCTTAAGTTGTAAACATGTACATTTCTTAGATGTTGAACAGTATTTTAACTGTATCACATTATATCACTATCTTCCCTTTGTTCATCGATTTGTTGGAGCCGGCACCAGTAACATCTACAAAAGTCCTGTAGCAAGCATGTGTAGCCCAAGGGCATCTGCTTTTTCCAGGGACAGGAAGAGCCTCAAACCATTCTTCAGGTCATGGAATTGAGGTCCATAATTGTTACTAGTTTTTGGCATATCAAATAAAACACAGGTAGCTTTCCAGGCTCTGCTGTGTAGGTGGTATACTCTCAGTAGAAGGCTCTCATCTAGAGCATTTACTGATGAAACTTAAAGGGGAAAGATCAGGTCTTCTCGGGTGGAGTTCTGAGGAACTATGGAGTCTGGATGTTGAGAATGACTGACCACATCATGTGGGGTTGCTCTGGCTTCTTGCTAGGCTTACTGGGATGATGAGTATCAGTTAGAACCTGCCTAGAACTGTATACAGTGTATAAATGTGAAAGATCCTGGGAAGGACCTGATCCTAAAATCAGTACTATCTAAGACTCTCGCACAGCTGCAGAGTGGCTGGATGCCAACAGAGCTGTGGGTCTAGAGTGGGTCTCTCTTCCTTGGTAGCTGGCATGGAGGTGGAGGAAAGGGCGGAGAAGCCCAAATCTCCCTCCAAGTCTGGGAGCGTGGCCCTCCCCACATATGTGAGCAAACCCTTGGAGCAATGTTGGACTCTGCCAGGAGCTGGCCGAGCCCCTTACCCAAAGGTCAGCTTCATGGGTGCTTCCACGTGGGGCCAAGCAGCTGCAGCTGTGGGTCTGGAGTGGATGGATCTGGATCAATTCCAGGGTTGCCAACGGAGCTGTGGGTCTGGCATCCAACATTGCTCCAAGGGTTCCCTCACATGTGCGGGAGGGGCCACACTCGCTGGACTTGGAACAGAGATTTGGGCTCCTCCGCCCTTTTATCCATCTCCATGCCTCTAAACTAAAAGGTACAAATTTTATGAATGCAACGCAAGTATTAGAGTATTATCTAAAACAACCTAAGTGCAGTTTATTCTGAATATAAGATAAAACCAGGAGATAAAATCCTACTAAAATTAATAGACGAAATAGAGAAAATTGATGAACTCATTTACAATGTTGTTGACTCACCTTCCACCTCATCTTGATCTACCTTCTCTCCACTTTGTTTATGCCATGGAGAGGGCTGAAAACATCCAAGGGAAGTAGATACAGAAGAAAAAGATTGTGGGGTTTATTTAAGAAAGCAGGTTTGCCTAAAGAGTAGCAAATTCAATCAAGTGATGTGTATTTAATGTTCTAGACTATCATTCTATGATCTCTGCTACTTTATTTGAATGTGCTAAATGTCTGCAACTTGCTCTGGGCAAGTGATTCAGCATCTTCTACAAGGTCCAGATCTGGCTGAAACAATGTTCTTGTGTAACCAGATTATTGTTGCTGAGTCAAAAAGAGACAGGATTCTGTGTGTGCGTAATACTGTGTGTGGTTCTGCATATTTCTTTACTGAGATGTTTATTTTTCCACATGTGCATACTGTGTTTCTTAGCCTTTCTAGGTTGGTATGTGCTTTTGTTTATGAAAAAAAATAGTTCATTGTATCTGACTCTTGTGACATTCATTCCCATTACTCACCCCTAAGTATCATTTTGGAGGTAGAACAAGAGAAGAATCACACACACAAAAAAAACACACAAATACACACACACAACATACACACTGGCACACTGGTTTCTGGTATTTATTTTAATAGAAACTCTAGTATTTTTCCCTATTAAACTATTTTTCTTGGACATAATTCTTGAATGCATAGTTTTAGGAGAAAGTCATCACCAAAAAAACATAATATTAAGTCTGTTTTAATGTAATGGCATTTAGAACTATCAGACCTTGTTACTCTGGGTTAGAATGATGAATATGAAAAGGAATAAAAATTTACTAGGTATTGTAAGTTATATGAGGAAGAGGGAATTTTTTTTTGTAAATATGTAAAATTTATCTATGCATACTTGAACACAGGACATGCTATAGAGAAAATGAGACCCCCTTTTGTGGTCATTTAATCAGTCAATTTAGGAGCATCAGATTAAGACAATCCCTTTTTGTTAGACATGGCAGGGGAAGAGACTGTCAGTTATGGAAAGCTACCCAGTGATATAAATCCGTATGCATCCACACAATGAACATTTTTTTAGTATTTATTATGTACCAGACTCTAAGGATACAGCATGGGAAGATAAGATCTCTTGTTTCTAGAAAAACATAGTATAATGAAGGACACTCATTAAACTAAGAAAAAACAGATAATACAAAGAGTGATTTCTACTTGAAAGGAAATGAATAGGAAAACATGATCAAGAAGAATTAAAGGGGATTCGACAGTAAAGGTGTATAATTTGGTTGATCACTGCGGTCCCTCTGCAAGATGAAGCATCTAAACTGAGAGACAAAACAAGAGAAAGAGACAGCCATAAAAGGGTCCAGGGAAGGATATTTTTAGACAGAGAAAAGAGGAAGTACAAAGACTAATGTAACCTTCTGGAGGAATAATAGAGGAATTTAGTTGGCTGCACTGTAGAAAGCCATGGCATATGGGTGTGGGACTGGAGTCACATAGGCCTCAGTAAACCAAGGCGAAGGACTGGTTCATTTTACATGCAATCAGACTAATTTTACATAGAATCGATATGTGGTGAAACAGTGTCTTCCAACTTCTGGAGGAGAAGAGGAATAAAATAGAGAGAAAGCAAAGCAATCTGAGAAGACCATTGTCATCCAAGCAGAAGAGATGGTGACTAGCAATACTAAAAGCCTGATGAGATGTGAACAGATATACAATATGTAAAACTATGGAATTTGATTGTTTATTGGATGTGAAGGAAGCGGGAAGGTGAAAAACAGAGATGGTTTCTGGGTTTACTATTGCCATCCAGTTATTTTTAGTTGATGCAATATGAAAGTCTTCCTGAAGCAGCTGTCATTTTCCTTCTAGAAAGAAACAAACCAAAGTAGATCTTACACAGGACTTAGCATCTTTTTTAAAAAAATTATTTATTTAAATACCATGATTTACAAAGTACAAAGCTCTTCGCAATACAGTTGTTAGAAAGACTCATTGTTCAGCACCAAATCCACCATCAGTGTGCCCCACCACCATCAGCGACCCCCATTTCCCACCCCACATCCCTTTGCCTGTTCCTGTGCCAGCATCAATTATGTCTATCATTACTGCCCATAAAAGGGAGTGATATTAACAGTCATTGGGTTTTGTTTGTTTTTTTCTGGGTTGTTCTCTTGGGGTCTGGATGATTCTCTTCTTGGATTAACTTTCTGGGTTTCCAGAACACAGTGGTTCTCTACAGTCAAGCAGGGACTCACCACCACTGCTCCTACGGAAAACACCTATTTCACATATTATCTCAACATCTATTTGAGCTTTTCCTATGCATACACTGAACAATCTATTCTATAATGCCCATTGGAGACACTCTCTAAACACAGTCTGTGAATATGGTCTTACATTCTTCAAAGAAATTGACCAAACACTCATGAAATTTGTATGGAATAGTAAACCCCCATGGATAGCCAAACAATCCTTAGGAAAAAGAAGACTAGAGGCTTTACCTTTCCAGCTTCAAACTGTGCAACAAAGCAATAGTAATTAAAACAGCATGGTATAAAAACAGACCTGTGGGCCTATGGAATAGAGTTGAGTATCCTACACCCATCCTTAAACACATGATCATTTAATCTTTGATAAAGGAGCAAAAATTACAAAATGGAGTGAGGATAGCCGCTTCAACAAGTGGTGCTGGGAAAACTGGGCAGCTACATGTAAATGGATTTGGACCTTTGTCTAAAACCATGCACAAAACTCAGATCAAAATGGATTAAAGATCTCACTATCAGACCTGAATCCATAAAGTATATAGAAGAAAATGTAGAAAGAACCCTCCATGACATTGAAGCTAAAGGCATCTTCAAAGATGAAACAAGACTAACAAACCAACTAGAAGCAAAGATAGACATTAGAGACTACAATAAACTAAAAAGCTTCTGCACCTCAAAAGAAACAGTGACCAAGATACAAAGACAGTTCACAGAATAGGAAAGAATATTTACCCAATACCCATCTAATAAGGCATTAATATCCAGGATATATCAGGCACTGGTAGAACTTTACAAGAAAAAAACAGCCAACCCCATAAAAAATGGGGAGAAGAAATGAACAGCAACTTTGACAAGGAAGAAATTTGATATGGTCAAAAGGCATATGAAAAATGCTCTTCATCACTAATTATTAGAGAGATGCAAGCCTAAACAACAATGAGATATCATCTCACACCACATAATTGTCACATATCCAAGAGTAAGGACAACAAATGCTGGCGTGGATGTGAGAAGAAAGAAACTCTCATCCATTATTGGTGGGAATGTTGACTGGTACTTTTTGGAAAACAATATGGACATTCCTCCAAAGACTAGAAATTGAGCTCCCATTTTAACCAGCCATATCACTCCTGGGAATATACCCTTGACCCAAAACCACACAGCAGAAACACCATCCAACCTTTTATTTTCATAGCAGCACTATTCACAACAGTCAGAATCTGGAAACAATCAGAGTGCCTGAAAACTGATGACTGGATAGAGAAACTATGGTATATCTACACAATGGAATACTATGCAGCTGTTCAGGAAAATGAAGTTATGAAATTTGCCTATAAATAGATAGACATGGAGAAGATCATGTTGAGTGAAATTAGTCAGAAGGAAAAAGACAGATATACAATGACTGCATTAATTTCCATGATATAAATATGTATATATATATGTGTGTGTGTGCATATATATATGTATATATATATGTATATATATATATGATCTTTTGACATCCCATGGGATCCAGTCCGTAAAGGCTCTAGTTCAGCGGTTGTCTCCAAATCGCATTACATGTCCATTTGATTTTCGATGTCAAACATAGGTCTACAGCTGAATCTAAAGAAAACTATGTTTATGAAGAATGAACTAGGTCCAGAGGCCCCATTCACTCTCAATGGAACAAACATCTCTGAATGCAGCAGTTATGTGTAGCTAGGTCAAGAAATCAACGTGATGAACTACCTAAAACCTGAGCTGTGCAGGAGGAAGAGAGCGGCATGGAATGCCTTCAAAGGCATCGAAGAAATAGCTAAAAGGACAAAGAACCTCCGGCTCCGGGCACATCTCTTTGACTCCACCATTCTCCCTGCATTAACATATGCCTCAGAGACCTGGGCCCTACGAAAGCAGGATGAGAATGCTATTCGGGTCTCCCAGAGAGGAATCGAAAGAGCTATGCTTGGAATATCACGCCTCACTCCAAGTGAGAGAAGGAATCCGGAGTTCTGACCTCCGTCGCTATTCCAGAATCAGGGACACTGTCTCATTTGCCAAGGCATCAAAAATCAGATGGGCTGGACATGTAATGCGATTTGGAGACAACCGCTGGACTAGAGCCATTACCGACTGGATCCCAAGGGATGTCAAAAGATCACGTGGCCGCCCACCTACAAGATGGTCAGACTTCCTTGTCAAGACCCTGAAGGAACGGTTTGAGGCTCTTCATATTCCTGAATCAAACAGATGCCATTGGGCTACATTGGCACGTGATAGGGTCCAATGGAAACGTTACTGGCGCTCGAGCAAATGGATGAATAACGGGATTCAAGTGATCAAGTGAAGTGATGCTTGGAATATCATGCCTCACTCAAGTGAGAGAAGGAATCCGGAGTTCTGACCTCCACCGCTATTCCAGAATCAGGGATGCTGTCTCGTTTGCTAAGGCATTGAAAATCAGATGGGCTGGACAAATCACAGTGGTATAATAAAATAAAAAAAAATTAAAAAAAAGAATATGATCTTACACAAAACTCATTGGTGATTCTTAAAACTCATTGTGCCATTTCAGTCCACTGTATAGGAAATTTTCGGTATGTTACCACAGACCACACATTGTGTACACACATTTGTATTTCTATAAGATGTGATGAGATACATATTAGATGAATATACCAGATTATGAGATCTCGCGGGCGTTTTGCAATCAGTGTTGGGCTGTGTCAGCCTGGAAATTCGAACCTTGAAAATGACTCTGGTTGAGCTGTGCAAGGTTTTCCAGTCTCTGAGAGTCTGTCGGGGGCCAGACCACACAGGACTTAGCCTCTTGTTAGCAACATGTTAATCATCGCCCTTCCAAAATCCTCTGAATGATATTGACTGAGGTCCGATATTTCATAGCCCTTGAAGATACTTGAGCTTTTTGTTTTGTTTGATGTTTGGGCCACACCCAGAAGTACTCAGAGGTTACTATTTATTCCTCACTCAGGAATTACTCTTAGTGGTGCTTAGGGTCCATATGGGGGGGTCAAGGATTGAACCAGGTGAGCTAAATGGAAGGTAAATGCCCTGTCCACAAATATTTGAACTTTTTTTTGGATGCAGACTATGTAGTCATATCCTGAATGGAGGAGGGAGGGTAGTGATGGGAGTAACTGAGTGTGATAGACCACCAGTGAATCTCTCTCCACTACCTATAATCTCCAAGATTCTCTCTATTGGTATTATTTCTATACTTTACCTTTGGACTTCAGTCCAGCAGTCCTGGCGAAGTTCAATGCAGGGAAGGGGCAGCCCAAAATACCACTGCTAGAGGGCAGCATGGAGCTGTACACTCCCAAATCAGTCCCTGGCATCATCAGACTAACCCCAAGTTCTCCTCTGAGAGCATGCCCACAAGCCTGAGCCTTTGCTAGTGCAGGCTGGACTACAAGGAGTGACTATAGTCGAAGCAAACCAGTAAAAGACAAGCTCCTTTCAGGGAAAGTTACAGGAAGAACATAGAGGTGTCGCTATGCCAAACAGTAACAAACCCTACATACATCTGTGCTTATACATCTACAGATTGAAAAATAAATTTATCTCTACGTGTCAAGTTTGGAGTGTTGTGTGCCTAGCACTGATGTTGATGTGTAAACAGTATATCATGTAAATCTTGTATCAACCAAATGAACTGTATCCAATTTTCCTCTTATTTAAAGATGAGAACACTGAGTATCACTTAAAGATCATCATTAGGGATAGTTTTAAATAGTTTACACATCTATTTAGCAATAACCTCAGCTCATCCCCAATACTGCAATAAATCTGTTTCCATTTTTCTGGCATTATACTGCATAAGCCATGAAGTGAAAGTTGTATATGGACTTGATTTTAAATACTCAAGAACCTTAAGAGAAGAGAGCGCAAGTAAATTGTATATAATCTAGATTTTAACAGTCTGTTAAAAGTCTTGATATAAGTTAATAGTTTGAATTAAGAAAGAAGACAAACGAAATATTCTAAAGAGAAGTTTAATGTGATCTGGTTGATAGTCTCCGAATAACCACACAAGCAGCAGTGCTGGGAATAGATTAAAGGGAAACAGTACAAGAATATGCTTGGAATATCACGTCTCACTCAAGTGAGAGAAGGAATCTGGAGTTCTGACCTCCGGTCGCTATTCCAGAATCAGGGACGCTGTCTCGTTTGCCAAGGCATCGAAAATCAGATGGGCTGGACATGTAATGCGATTTGGAGACAACCGCTGGACTAGAGCCGTTACCCACTGGATCCCACGGGATGTCAAAAGATCACGTGGCCGCCCACCTACAAGATGGTCAGACTTCCTTGTTAAGACCCTGAAGGAACGGTTTGAGGCTCTTCATATTCCTGAATCAACCAGATGCCATTGGGCTACATTGGCACGTGATAGGGTCCAATGGAAATGTTACTGGCGCCCGCTTGAGCAAATCGATGAATAATGGGATTCAAGTGATCAAGTGATCAAGTACAAGAATGGAGAGAACAGTTAAAAGATGGCACTTCAGGGGCCGGAGAGATAGCTTCAGCGGGTAGGGTGTATGTCTTGCACGTGGCCGGCCCATGCAGGCCAGGGTTCGATCCCCAGCATCCCATATGGTCCCCGAGCACCACCAGGAGTAATTCCTGAGTGCAGAGCCAGGAGAAACCCCTGAGCATTGCGGGTGTGACCCAACAAGCAAAAAAAAAAAAAAAAGATGGCACTTCAAGCTGTGTGAGAGGTGATGATTTCCTGTGGATAAACCTCCACTATTGAACAAGTTCTCTCAACTTTTGCAGCCTTTGAACTCTGATTTCACACAAGTATCTCAAGACTCTGGCTCCAATCTCCCTCCTCTAATTTGTCTCATGCAGTGTCTCATCTCTATCCAGTAGTCCTTGCTCTAGATGAAATGAGTCACTCCTCATTTTCTGCACATTTTGACTCTTTTCCCCTCCTGGCCTTAGCTTAAGCTGTTCTCTCAACCAGAATACCCTCCTCTCCCCAACCCAATCTGTAGCTGTGTCCAACTCTTTGGCAAAGTTTATTCTGATCACCACAGATAGAATCAATCTAGTCCTCTTTGCAAGTCATTTCCATTATTTTCTTGTCTCAGTTCAAAGGTTCATTTCCCAAGAGTGTGCTGGGGAAATAGTTCTGTGCTCAGTCACAATTAACAGCTCACATCTTAGTTTATTTCAAATGTGTGTCTGGCAGGAGAGAGAACATGTTTTATTTGATTTTTTTTTTTTTTTTGCTTTTTGGGTCACACCCGGCAATGCTCAGGTGTTACTCCTGGCTGTCTGTTCAGGAAATACTCCTGGCAGTGCTCAGGGGAACATATGGGATGCCTAGGATTGAACCCGGGTGGACTGCGCACAAGGCAAACACCCTACCCGCAGTGCTATCACTCCAGCCCTTTTATTTGATTTTTTTTTTTTGCTTTTTGGGTCACACCTGGCAATGCTCAGGGGTTACTCCTGGCTATGCACTCAGGAAATTACTCCTGGCGGTGCTCGGGGGACCATATGGGATGCTGGGGATAGAACCCAGGCCGGCACAGGCAAAGCGCCCTACCCCTGGGCTATCGCTCCGGCCCCCTTTATTTGATTTTTTTGTTCTTCAAACCCATGCAACCTTGTTCAGCAGGGTATTTTAGTATGTATTAAATGTGCCCCATCAATTAAAAAATCTATTGACGATATATAGGTGTGAAATATCACTATCTATCACTATCTTTCCGTTAATCATCTATTCGCTAGAGCGGGCACCAGTAATATCTCCATATGTCCTGTCTCATGCTAGTAGAACCCAAAGGCATCTGCTTGCTCCAGGAACATAAAGAGCCTCAAACAATTATATTAGGTCAAGGGAATGACCTAATACAAATGTTATTGATATTTGGCATATCAAATACTACACAAGCAGCTTGCCAAGCTTGCCATGCGGGTGGCATACTGTTGTAGTCACCTCTAAATAAAGAATTTATTGATGAACCGGGCAGTCACAAGCAGCCACTCGAGCCGGGCTGTGATAGTCTGGTCTGCTGGATGGAGTTGTGATGAGAGGGAAGTCGGATGTAGAAAATGGCGGGCCCCATGGAGTAGGGGAGGGTTCTGGCTTGTTGTGAGGTTCTGCTGGGGTGGCAGGCCAGGGCTAGAACCCGCCATGCCTCCCAGGCGCCTCACGAGCAGCTGGGCACAAGGAGAGCAAGTAGCAGCTCTGCCCCATGTCTGAGAGTCTTTGGTTCCAGCATACCTGGGCGGATTGGAAAAAAAAAAACTGCTGTAGAGTGGCTGTCGATGATCCGGGCTGTGATAGTCCGGGCTGTGAAATATAGCACACACGAATGATGATCCGGGCTGTGAAATATAGCACACATTAATTCAAATATATATATATATATATAATATATATATATTGTATATATATAAACAGATATACATATATATATAATAAAACCTATTATATATATAACAGAACCTACATTTTTATATATATATATTTATATATCAGAACCTACAAAATGCATCTGTTAAGGAAGCAAGTTGAGGGTTGAGGTAACTGGGAGCACAGGTAGGAGAAAGTTGAAGCTGGTGGTGGGATTGGGATTGGAACATTGTATGCCTAAAACTCAACTGTGAATAGTTAACTCTCTGTGACTTTTCTAAAATTAATAAATAAGTATTTTGGTTAATTTCCCATTATGATTCCTTTCCTCTGGCCACACTACACTTTACTGTAGCTGAAGTCTTATGTTCATTTCAAGACGGCCCTAAAGAAAATAAGCATCAGTCTCCATGTCTCCTCCATGCACAGTCATGGATAGAAGGGCCAGGGTGCCTTAATTATAAAAAGCTAATTTAGTCTAAAGCAACCCAATCATACCTCATTCAATCCAGTCTAATCTTATTTGGTCCATTCAAACTCCATTTAATTCAGTATAATGCCCTGTATGTTAGTTATTTTTTTAATCTTAGGCATTTATCTACTTCATATGCTCTACTGAGCTTACACAGTACACACTCAACAAATGTCTACTGATTGGTTCACTTAAAATTAAAGCCTTGATGCTAGAGAGATAGTATGGCAGGTAGGGCATTTGCCTTGCACATGGCTGACCCAGATTCAGTCCTTGACACACCATATGGCCCTTAAAGCCATATGTAAATTGGTGCTTATTTCTTTCTACCTTACAGATACTAGCAAAAGTTTCTTGTGTCAAATATAGCATTATAAACTTAAAAGTTATGATCCAGTGTAGCAATTAAATGGAAGGAAAATGTATAATTGAGTCATAGGAAAATTTAGATGATATACAATAAGCCAAAGTGAGTTAAACTGCTATGTACAAAGGTAACAGCACGTTAAATTATTCTCAGCAGAATAATGTAATTTATTATTACAAGGGCTTACTCTTGGCTCTGCACTCAGGGATTATTCCTAGAGGGGTGTGGGGGAAGGGAACCAGATAAAGTGTGAGGGATCAGAACTGGGTTGACTGTGTGGATGGCAAGAACTCTACAGCTGTGCTATCGCTCTGGCTCCTTCAACAGGCTCAATTTTAAGAGAAAAAAAATATTACTAAAGAGGAGTGATATGAAACTGGTGACACAATTTAAGAGATACACCATGAGGAAAACACTGGGAAGAATTTACTTTCCCAAAGTGTGCCTCCTTTTATACAGCTGAAAAGTAATCTTTGTCCTGACATTAAAAAAAACCCTGAAAGTCAATGTCTATGACAACCATATTATTTTATATATTACAAACACAAAAATGTTTTAATTGCTTATTTCCCAGAAGTGTGTATTACTTAAAGTCATTTTTCACTTTGTAGAACTTTAGAAGCTCCCGGAGGGGAAGAAAACAGAAAAGAAAGGAAGCTGCCAAACAGTTAATACATTGATCTTGGTACGTTAATCTAGTTTAAAAAGATGAGACACAAACAAGTTCATATAGGGACCTTTTATTTCATTACACAGAATCTTTCTCCCTTTATCCTACTTCTTTGATTAAATTCCTCTTCCCATTCAATTCTTTATGCCCAACCATGCACATCACATACTGGACCTTATCTGTGCCTCAACAGCATTTTAATATTTTTAAGTTGGGTAGGGGAATTAAGACACATATACCTATATCTATCTATATATACATACATTATATATAAATAAATTCTAATTAGAGATCTGTATATAATTTATTACAATCAATTGAGAGACTTTCAATTATAAAACAACCTATGTCAAAGAATAACCATCTTGAGACGTGGACTTGAAACGTTAAACAGTACTTTTTTCTGCATATGTTTAACAAAGCATCAGAGCAAAGCTACCCTTATTTGGAGCAAAGATTTGTATTCGGTTCCATACTCCACCCCTGCCCCATAGGGGATGAACCAGAGCAGTAATTCACAACTCTTCAGTATTTATATAGCATAAGCTTACATCCACTAGCAAAGCATGTTATTCATTTAATTTTCCACTAAAATCAGTGGTTTTAATTAAGGAGAAAATGAATGAAATCTAAACCCTGGAGAAGCAATTGGTTTTGCCAATAAAGGGCCATACTAAAAGAATGCACTACTTTTCTATAATTAGCTCATCTGTAATTCATTCATTAGAAAGGCAGTCATATATGCAAGCAGAAAACTAGACCGCTGAGCTGGATTGTTTATAATACCTGGGCTCTGAGAGTGACTATTGAATATCAGAAAAATATTAAGTCAATATTTTTCCTGATAGTGCATATTTTATGCAACTTTTCATGGCAATTTAATGAAAGAACTCCCTTATTTTAAAGCCAAGTTTATTTGAAATGATGATTCTCTTAAGTACAGTTTTTCCATAAGCACAAGCTTTTAAGAGCAAGAATATCTGATCTCAACCTCCTCATGACTAAGCCAAGAAAAGAGATTTGAGAAAATTTGCCATGTGGCCATGACTTTGGGTATTTAAAAAATCAACAGTGAACTGTGGAAATAGATAAAATCTCAATCCCAGTATACCAACACTGAGAGCGAGCATTTGTCTTCATGGCCCTCACTAAGCTATATGTTAAGCTGGAAGCTATTCAATTATGAACAAGTACTTCTCTCATATGTCTGCCAACTCACTGCCAGGCTAATTAGTCAGTTTACAAGGTCTCTACATGATCTGTCATGACCCCTTGTCTACTCTTTTCACCTGGAGTTTGGAATCACTAGAAGCCATTTTATGTGTGGCATGTGGTTGGTGCCTCCCTACAAATAACCAAAAGAAATTCTCTTTCTCAAGAATTTGAAATTAGAATTTAAAGAATGTGATTGAGTCTCAGCTAGACAATGTAGAAAAAAGTCAGTAATTTAGAATTTCCATCTACACTTGCTTGTGACAGGACGTCTGAGATGTTCCTGGTGCCCACTGAAGCAAATTGATGAACAACGGGAGGACAGTGATACAGTGATGCAGTGATCGAGTACAGTTACCATGTGCACAGAGAAGAGAGACAAAGAAAAGGGATGTATATAGAGAAAAGAGAGAAGGGAAAATGAGAGAGGTCTTTAAGACTCTATGTTCTGGGGTAATTTTCTAGATCCTGGATAAGTTCTTATCTTTGGATACCTCATAATATCCCTTGTTGGGGAATACCACCAGGGTCTCCAACAGTGCCAGGAAACGAGTTCCCTTCTACCTCCAAAGCCGGTGGGGAATGGATGAAGACTCAGGAATCCGATGCAGTTTTAAAAAGGCTTTACTTATCACAGGTTCAGGCCTACAAAACCAGAATAAGAAAACCCTGTGCTTAGGATTCCTGGCTAGAACCCCAGCCACGTGTAGGCCAAAATGGTGGCCACCACATATAAAGGCCCTGTAAGGAGAAGACAAAGACAAGACTCCCAAGAAGGGTGAGAGCTCACAAAGAGAGAGCCCAAAAAAGCTGCTCAAGAGAGGAAGCAGGCTAGTATTATACCCCTGCAACTCAGATCTCCCTCCCACTGTTATGGAAAGCAGGGAGGGTCAAATGCCCTTAGGTAATCTTTCCCAGCACCTCACCTAGGCCCTTTTATATGCTAATGTCTTGAGCCAAGATCTGCCTGGAAAAGCCTTTCTAAGGTAGAGAAGGGGGTTTCTGAGATGGCTTGTCTCTGTACCAAAGTCTAATACTAGTACCAGTCAAATATTTCTCCAAGCCTTCACAAGTCTCGTCTACTTCACGGTAGTTTTGTATTTTAGTTGCCTTTGAGTATATCAGGGAGCCATGCTTGTTTGCTTGGAGGCAAACAGCATTTCTCTCTGGTCTAATTACTTAGGGATCCTACATGGCCAGGCAAATATGCTGGTAAGATCTAGCTAGTCCCACGATGATTGTGGTAGCATGAGAGAATATTTATACCAGCTAGTACAGAATACATGGCCAGATAAACTGCCACATTTAGACTACCCCCTTATATACAAAGTGATTTGCAGGCGGAAATCCAGAGCAGATGCAGCGGCTCTTAGAGGAGTCCTGCAACAACCCCTCTTATTTTTTTTACAAAAAAAAAGTATTTTTGGGCACTGTGACTTTCAATAGTGTTAATGGGAGGGTTTCATGCACAAAAACCTCCAGAAACACACCCTCCATTAGAGCGTCCCCCAACCTCTATCTATTCGTCCCACTGTCATGTCCCATCACAATACCCCTATTTGGGGATCTTCCTACTGAAGACCAGATCTCAATTTCCTTTGCCTTTGGTGATCATTTCCTTTATCTGTGTTAACCACCTTCATTTATGTTAACCTAAACATAATTCTGCAATTGCCAAAATTTTCTAACTAATGCATTTGTTGGAACATGTATTTACAACTAAGTCAGCTCAGAGAAGTCGGAAGGGGAAAGGAAAAAAATCATTAAGGAATTTTATAAAACTTTAAAAACATAGATTATCTTAAAGTAAGTGCCATTTCCCTTTTAAAGTAAGGGACCTGAATTTCAGAGGCTCATCCTCAAATTGCAAGGCTTGTTCCTGGAAGTTCTGTAATGTGTGTTCATTTGGGGGTTTAGAGGTGGCTCTGATCTAATGTTGATAAATAACAGTTATCTTGACATTAGGTTGATCCTGAGCAAGCCATTTCAGCTCACCATGGCCTTCTGTTTTTATTTTTGAAACATAAAAGGAGCTTCTGCAAATAATTATTCTCTAGAGTTCCTACCAAATCTAAGAGCATGGTAGCACTTGAAAGATTCATTTAAAAAGTGTGTGGCTCTCAACTGGACGCCAGGTATTCAGTTGCCAGGCAGAGTCTCTGCCTGCCTGCCCTGTGCTAGACTGATGGGGCATCTTGGGGTGGGGGAAGGTCTTTGCTCCTTGGCCTTTCCTCCGCCAGGCTCTCCAGTAAGAAAACCCCACGCAACTCAACCACAGTCATCCTCAAGCTCTGGACTCCACATCTGGACACAGCCCAATCCCCATGATGTGAAGGCGCCTGCACAATATCTCAAAACCTAGTGTACCACAAATGCGTGGGAGTCAGAGCTAGGTAAGACAGAGAAGGAAACAATGTGCTGATAATCATCGAAAATGATAACACCATCTGAGAATTCTGCTTCACAATGATAGGAAGAGCCGACATCGAAAGATCAAAAAGCGATCGCCGCTATGAATGCTTGGCCGCCACAAGCCAGTTATCCCTGTGGTAACTTTTCTGACACCTCCTGCCTAAAACCCTAAAGGTCAGAAGGATCGTGAGGCCCGCTTTCAAGGTCTGTATTCGTACTGAAAATCAAGATCAAGCAAGCTTTTGCCCTTCTGCTCCACGGGAGGTTTCTGTCCTCCCTGAGCTCGCCTTAGGACACCTACTTTACCATTTGACAGGTGTACCTCCCCAGTCAAACTCCCCACCTGGCACTGTCCCCGGAGCAGGTCACGCCCAACCGGCGTGTGCAGGGCACTTGGCGCCAGAAGCGAGAGCCCGTCGGGGCTCGCCATCCGCCCTCCCCCCTCACCGGGTCAGAGTAGTGGTATTTCACCGGTGGCCCGCAAGAATTCCTTGTCAAACCCCTGAAGGAACGGTTTGAGGCGCTTCATATTCCTGAATCAACCAGATGCAATTGGGCTACATTGGCGTGATAGGGTCCAATGGAAATGTTACTGGTGCCCGCTCGAGCAAATCGATGAATAACGGAATTCAAGTGATCAAGTGACCATCTGAGAACTGAGCATTAAATATCAGCAAAAGATACACATGAGAACCTCTAAATGTATGTGTTATAATCCACAATGTGTAAGAAAGGGAAGCAAGAAAAAAAGAGAAAGAGAGAGAAAGATATAAAGAACCTATCATAAAGGTAGACTAGGGGGAAGGGGGAGGAAAGTGGGGATATTGGTGGTGGGAAATGGGCACGGGTGAGGGATGGGTGTTGGAACACTGTATAACCAAAACTCAAACATGAACCTCTTGTAATTGTAAAAAATAATATTATAAAGTTTGTACCTATCTGTAAAAAATAAAGAATATTAGAAAAATAAAGAATAAATAAAATATTCATCTTACCCCAAATGGCATGTGGGGAGGGGAGGGCACTGTCTGCTTATTTTCAGAATACACCAATCCTTTATCCCAGGACCTGCTTTGGAAGAATCTGAAGAGTGTTGCTGTGAATGGGAAAGATATAGGTGACAGAACTAGAATTTAAATCCAGAGTTGTTTTAGCACTTATTTATGCTACTTCCCTTCTTTCATTGTGTCATATAGTAAAAACATATGCTTTATTGCAACATATATATTTGATAATTCCTCCCAATCAGATTGCATTAATATTGACCATAAATAATCAATGTCAAGATTGAGCTATTTTGAACGTCTTGACATTTTACATTTCCCTTATTAATTTTTAACTAATGTAGTTTGGGGAGCTTGCATAGAATCTATAAAACAATTTGTGGATAGATAGAGTGTTGAATGACAGGTTTAGCTAGTCTGGGAGCTTTGCTGTTTTACCCACTCACAGCTTAATCTACTTACATGTTCTTAAACCCAAGGTTCATTCTAATGAGATCTCTCTTCTATGTAAACACTGATAGAGGGTGTGGCAATCACAGAAGTCACCTTGACTCTGCATACCTTCTGACTTATTATACATCTACTAAGACTTCTGTTTTCTAGATTGGGCACAGCTCTTCTTTATACCCACTGCACCCAGCGTGGGACAGTTAGAATTTACCAAGAGATTGCCATCCTGGCTACGTTGAGACTATCTTTTAAGATTATAGGAAGAATCATACTAGTTTGCCCTCACACAGGCAAGTGTGACCCTTTCAGTATACAGAGAACAAGATTCTCAGAATCACCCTGATGCAGAAAATAATAAGAAGGACCTTGTGGGTACCATCTAGATTACATGAAGCCCATGAAATTAAGATGTATTACTTTATACCAGCTCCCTCTCTCTCTCTCCAGTGTTTTACATAAGAGATAATCTCAGAAGAAGGGATGTGTCCTTGGCATAATCCTTTGTTTATACCTATAATAGGGATGACACCACCCTTATACAAGCTATTTAGGGTTCTTTGTTGACAGGACACTCCCTGTCAGAGATAGGATTACTTTGGTGTATATAAGGGCACTGACTTGAGGCCCTGGCCCCTTTTTTCCTGCTCCTTCTTTTGGGTAGGACTCATCTCGGGTGAGATCCTCTCTCTTTTGGTGGAGACTTGGGCTCTCTTATATGGTCTATGTTCTGACCAGAGCTAGAGTTCTTTGATTATTTTGGATTGAGGTGTTAGAGCTTTTTGTACTATTAAAAGCCTTTTTTGGAACTGCGCTGGACTCGTGCATTTTCATCCATTCCCTGGCAGCCTAGGAAGTAGAAGAGAACTTCCGTCCTGATACTGTCGGGGACCCCAGTGGCATCCCCGACACTAGAGTAGTCATATCGAGTCTTCTTATATACACTATAGTATATTGTATTCTGGTTTTTATCTATTTTGTTTGGAGCCACCCCCCAACAGTATATAAGGCTTATTCTTAGCTCTGGGCTTAGGGAAAACTATTGGGAGTACTCAGAGGACCATATATAGTGTCGGAGATAGAACTGAAGTCAGCCATGTATAAAGCAAGCACCTTACACTGTGGATTACCTCTCCTACCCATATACTGTGTTCCTTAAAAAGATACTTAAAATGCTCAGCACCATTTTGTAGTAGTCAGAAGACAAAACTTGCAATATACAAAAATATTGAAACTTTGATTTAAATTCTAATTCTGGGCATTTGATTATCTTCCATGCTATTGAAAATGATATTACACTAAGTTCATTTGAATTTTACATAAACAATATATATCAACAGAATACAATTGATTTTATACACTAATTTTATTTCTTATTTTATTACAGTAGTATTTATTAATAACATAAGATACTTTGGAAATAAAAAATCTTGTATTGGGACCCAATGGACAAGATGTATTTGGTAGGCAGTATAATGTTCCTCATCCCTAAACAAGTTTATGAACACTCCTAAGAACATATAACTGTTGGGTTATATGGCAAAGGAAGTGAAGGTTACAGATGGAAGGAAGCTTACTAATAAGTTGAACTTAAGATGGGATGGGATGGGATGGGATGGGATGGGATAGGATGAGATGGGATGGGATGGGATGGGATAGGATGAGATGGGATGGGATGGGAGAGAACTAGAAGGGTTGGACAGAATAGAACAGAATGTATTACTAAGTAAGAAAAATTAGAAATATGCAGCTTCATTGACTTTGAACTTCTAAGACTCAGCTATGCTTCAAGAAATGCTGGAAGCATTCAGAAACTAAAAATACCAGTATACAGAATTGTCCCCGTGTCCCTAGATAAAATATTCTAGTCCCAAAACTGGAGAGAATCCTAAACGGAATTAACATATCTTTGCACATGGCAGTCCTGGGTTCAAATCCTGCACTGCACGATCCCATGGGGATATGTCTGAGCCACTCTAGTACACATACCCACATATCACATCGTCACTTGATTACTTGAATCCCGTTATTCATTGATTTGCTCGAGCAGGCACCAGTAACATTTCCATTGGACCCTATCACGTGCCAATGTAGCCCAATGGAACCTGGTTGATTCAGGAATATGAAGACCCTCAAACTGTTCCTTCAGGGTCTTGACAAGGAAGTCTGACCATCTTGTAGGTGGGCGGCCACGTGATCTTTTGACAACAAGAGGGATCCAGTCTGTAATGGCTCTAGTCCAGCAATTGTCTCCAAATCACATTACATGTCCAGCCCATCTGATTTTTGATGCCTTGGCAAATGAGACAGGATCCCTGATTCTGGAATTGTGATGGAGGTCGGAACTCCGGATTCCCTTCTCTCACTTGAGTGAGGCGTGATATTCCAAGCATAGCTTTTTGATTCCTCTCTCGGAGACCCGAATAGCATTCTCATCATGCTTTTGTAGGGCCCAGGTCTCTGAGGCATATGTCAATGGATGGATAATGATGGACTCGAAGAGATGAGTCTGGAGCTGGAGGTTCTTTGTCCTTTTTAGCTATTTCTTCGATGCCTTTGAAGGCATTACATGCCCGGGCCCCTTCCTCCTGCGCAGCTCAGGTTTTTGGTCATTCATCATGTTGACTTCTTGACCTAGGTAGACATAACTGCTCTTTCAGAGATGTCTGTTCCATTGAGAGTAAATGGGGCCTCTGGAACTAGTTCATTTTTTAAACACTTTTTTTGCTTTCTTTTTTTTTTTTTTTTTTTTGTTTGTGTTTTTATTTTTTTTCTTTTTTTTTTTTTTTTTTTTTTTTACTTTGGTGTTTGTTGTTTATTCCTGTTATTCCCCCCCACTCCCTACCCCTTTTTTTAATATTTCTTTTTTGTGGTTTTTGGGGTGATATTAGTGGTGTGTTTTTTCCTTGTTTTGGGTTTTGTTTTTGGGTTGTTGTGTCCTCCCTTGTTCCCTCTGTTATTCACTTTCTTTTAATCAATGAACGTGAGACAGAGCGGCATCTTGTACTCCCTACAAGCCTCAATGAGCTTGGTTACCTTGTGAATATGGTCAATTATGATGAATCCTTTCAGGAAGCCAGCTTGCTCTTCGCACAGTTTTCCTTCATCTAGTGTTCTGCCAATCCTATTCAGGATGACTCGTGTAAACAGCTTGTAGATGACGGACTACAGTCAGATGGGGCAAGTGTTGCCAATGTCGTGAATGTCTCCCTTCCTGTCCTGCTGGTTTTCCACTGGGAGGGCACCTTGCATTTAGACAGGTAGCGTGTGAAGAGCCGAGCTAGTGTATTGATGAGTACTGACAGCAGATTCTTCAGGTGTTCGGGTCTGACTTTGTCTGGGCCTGGTGCTATTCCCTTCTTTACTGACGAAATGGCATGTCGGATTTCGAAGGGAGAACGTTGGGAATGACATATCCATCCTGTGGAATTTGTTATGTGGGCAGGTGGATGTGGTTATCAAAGAGATCTGAGTAGAAGTCATGGATATTCTTCCTCATTGCCTTTCTGGAAGATATGATAGATCCATCAGGCGTCAGTGGGCAGTCATCTTGGTCTTATAGTTGGCGAAGGACAGGCAGGTGGTGAGAATGCTTTTCCTGGCTTCTGCTGCGTTTTCTAGTATTTCTGCTCTTCTGTCTTTGAGGTCTTCTTTTATCGCCTCTCTGCACTGCTTTGCAAACTGGGATGTGAGCATTTGGTCGCCCTGAGGCTCGCACCTTGCCACATTGGCGAATGAGCTCCAGAGTTTTTGAAGACAGGAGTCCTTTTGTGTCTTTCACTCTTTTGGCATTCTTCGCACAATCATGGAGGTGCTGAACCAGTCATTGTATTCTTCATCGATGTCATCAGTGATGGTATCTTCCCATGTTGCTGCAATGGTGCCAAATATTTCCCAGTTGGTGGTCATTCTGGGAGTTCTCCTCTTAAACTTTGCAGCCTTTTCTCCCTATTGCGTGAAGAAGAATTTTGCATGAAGGAGATGGTGGTCCAATCCTGTTTGGAATTTGGGGACCACAGCTACATCGGTCAGAAAAAACCATTGATTGAAGATAATGTGGCCAATTTCATTGTGGAACTTTCCACCCAGAGATTCCCATGTCTTACGTTTCACTTCAGCCTTCTGGAATGTAATAAATTGTGTTGGTTTAAGCCACTATATTTTTGATAAAAGTGCTATTTGTGAAAACAGGTAATAGACAATAACAAATGGGAGCCAGATAAGGAGAATTAATTTTAGATGTTGCTACACAGTGACTATGTTGGTAGCACAGACAGAAGTGATTTGCAGCCAAGCTGTAAAGAGGACTTTCAGTGCGGCATAGCATGCACTGAAATATCCATGAAGACATAACTATGAAGAACTGGGAGGCTGAATGATTTTTCACTCTATAAATAGGACACTAACTTCAGGTAGGTTTTAGTACTTGTAAAAGTTTAAGTGGACTAAGAGTATACTAATTAGTGCTAAGAATAATAAATAATAGTGACTTGCATTGATTTTTGTCAAATGTTGTGGTTTATAGTTTATCACTGTATCACTGTATCACTGTCTTCCCGTTCATCATCGATTTGCTTGAGCGGGCACCAGTAACATCTCCATATGTCCTGTCTCATGCTAGTAGAGCCCAAGGGCATCTGCTTGCTCCAGGAACATAAAGAGCCTCAAACCATTCCATCAGGTTATGGGAATGAGGTCTATAATTGATTACTGGTATTTGGCATATCAAATACGACACGGGTAGCTTGCCAGGCAGCAAACCAAAAAAAAAATTAACAAAAGCATAACCCTGAGTGAGGGTAACCCGGCCTGAAACAAAGCCTGAGTATGGTCATATAGCCTGAGCAACCCTCGAGGTGGAACCAAACATTCTAGAATATATTACAATCTACAATGTGTAAGAAAGGTAAGCGAGAAGGGGAGAGAGAGGAGAGAGAGAGAGAAAGAGAGAGAAGAGAGAGAGAGAGAAAGGAGATAAAGAACCTGCCATGGAGGCAGGCTGGGAGAAGGGAGAAGGAAGTGGGGACATTGGTGATGGGTTTATAGTTTATTTGATTTTAAATATAATTAGGGTAGTTGAATGTTGTCTCTATAATGAAAAAAATCTTGCATCATTGTATTCTAGTGTTGTTAATGGAATAAAAGTTGTTCCACTCTCCTAGACCATCTGAGTCTGATGATGGCGCTCCCACTAGGGTTGAATCATGGCATAGGAAAAGTTGATGCTTTTTGCAATGGGAAAGATGGTGGCTTCACTATCTGGCTGCCATTTTGTTTCATATTTCACCCTTAGATTTATTTTTTTTAAGTAAAGAACATTTTATCATGGAGTGTTTTTAGGAAGGGGAAGGAGAAGAGAAAGTGAGAGAGAGTACACATCTCAAAAAGGGAGATGTGGGTGACACCTGTGCTTGGCCATGTGGGCTCAAGCAGCACTTGGGCTACAGCAGCATATATGCCCATAGATTTATTTTTAATAAATATAAGGTAAGGATATATGAGAATAATCTCTCAGCTATATTATAACTATCAACAACTATCAATGGAACAGATAGTGTCAATAAAGTTTCTGTCATAAATAGAACAGAAACTACAAAAAATCAGTAATAGAGTCTGCAGTAGTGTTATTCAATGCAATAGATAAATATATTTCAATATTATTTGAGAATCAATATTTACATCTAAAAGGTGATTGTGTGCTTACACTTCACCCTTATCATTGGTCATTTCATTGCTATTCCTTATAGAAATAAGTTTAAATTTGCATGTTTAAAAAGACAAAAGAGCCCTCTTTTTCATAAAGGATAACAATTTAGAGATAACTAAAGGTTAGTTGAAAATCTCACATCCTTATAAAATACTTTTATTTATTATCCCAAATGAAATCCATATGCCAGTTTAATTTCATACCAGTATATTAAAGCTCTATGGATTTGATAGAGGGAGTAGCTATATCTTCTTTCTTTTTGAGTTTCTTAATGAAGACAAGGTGGGAAGTAGTAGCAGACTTATAGTTGTCTCAACAAACATCCTTTCCACTTTTTTTCTTTCAGTTTAGTCACTATCTATTGACACTGTCTATAGTGGCAGGCACCGTGGTGAATACAAGGAAACAGAATTGAGTCAGTCGGATGTGCTTTCTTCAAGAGGCCAATGCTAGAGCAAAGCGAGCAGACACAGACTTTGATCACAACATAAGGCTCTGAGAGCATCCAGTAGGCTGAGACTTACTTTACCAGAAAGGAAAGAATGAAAACTTTCCCTAGATGGGATCACCTGGGGACGGACCTACTGGGGAAACAGAGGTGTAACTCCTCTTGCTGTTGTCCAGAATGTAACAGCATAAAAAACCTAAGCATTTCCATTGTATTCCTGTAGCACTGGAGATAGGTATTCCTTCAGGGAAAGAGGTGATTAGTATGATAGAATGGTTGGAAGAGCAAAGGAAAGACTGTCCCAGACGAAGTGTCCTCTTTTCGAGGGGGAAGAGAAAGCATCAGACTTATCAGGCCACTACAGGGACCCCCCCACAACTCTGGTCTAGTCTGTCTACAAGTTCATTTTTCCTTTGAAAACAGACCCCCATAGGATAGCAAGCTCTTTCTGCCATTTACTTCCCAGCTCTCAGATGCACTTAATCACTTAGGACTTTGTTTCTTCATGTACAGATGTGGGGAAACAATATCTCCCTCTGTGACTTTGTGAGGATGAAAAGGAAGTGAGTGGAAAGCCCCCAGTACATCTCCTGACCCAGAGAGATGGCTGCAGGAAGATCAGACTGACTGAGGCTGAGGAAGAGGGTGGGAATAAAGTTGGCGGGGCGATGGCCAAAACCAGGCCAGACTTCTGGGCTGCTCGGGGAAGACTGTGATAGTCCCAAGAATGACATGATCTGGGCTAACCTGGCTCTCACCCAAAGTAACTTCCTGCCCATCTGCACTTGCCCTGCCGTTGTTCCCGTGGCTCAGGTGGCCTTGGCAGCTGCTCCAACTGCTGTCTCTGGTGTGCTGACAGCTGTGGTGTGCCAGGCAATGATCTATTAAACCAAACCTCAACTGGAAACCATCAGCCCTAAATAATCCCAGCAACAAGGCTCCCTTCCTCCACTTCACTGTCCTCCTCTGCCCGTTCCCAGCCTTTCAATTCACCTGGGGTTATTTTTTTTTTATTCCATCCTAGTAGTCTTTCAGTTCCCTTTTCCTTGCCTATGTTTTTACCTCTCTCTTTTCTCCTCTCTCTTTTCTCCTGCTGGAGAAAGCATGGTCTTTCTCCAGCAATTCCAGGAGGTTGTCTTAGATAAGAGATAAAGGGTCCAGAGACTAGGCGTACTTCTGAGACCATGGGTAAGCCCCTCACCCTTGTGGGATGTGGTTTCTTCATCTGCAGAAATTAAAGCTTCCGACCAGCAAGGTCTCCGAATACTCTGCTCTGGCAACTTCCGATCTGTTACCTTTTGTTATGTTTCTGCCTCTTTTCCTGTTTTGAGTGACTTGTCCCTCACCTGTGGCTCGAACCCACATCCTCACCGCTCCGCTCTTCATCTCAGGAGTTCTCTCTAGTGTCCTATTCCCTTTGTCCTCCCAACACTTTATCCCCTTAGATGTCAAATTGTGTCTTCTCTCTCTCGCTCTTCCTTTTCTTCCTTCCTTCCTTTCCTTCTTTCTTTTCTTTCTTTTATTTCTTTTTCTCTTGTCTCATCTTTTCCTTTCTTCCTTTCATCTCTCTTCCTCTTTGTTACTTTTCTTCTCTCTTCTCCACTCTCTTTCTCTCTGTTTCTCTCTCTCTCTCTCTCTCTCTCTCTCTGTTTTTCTTTCCAGATTTATGAATTTCTGGATTTTTTCCTCATAATCAGGGCACTATGCTGTGGTGTCCAGGGTGCAAAACTGGGTTACAATGTGCAAGGCAAGCTCTTTACCTGCAATTCTATCTCTAGGCCCTGAAATGAGTCTGATATTTTGCACTTAGCCAAAGTTGTTAAAGAGACTTGTTTTGTTTTCCAAAATTAGCATATGTATTAATCATTACTGCTTCTCTTGCCCTCGAAGTTAGACTTGTAGGAAGGGCCATTTGCTGCCCTGGAGTAGCCTCAGTATTCCATCACTGAAGAGAATCTTTAAAAGTGGAAAAGGAAATATGTAGAAATAAAAGGAAATTAGCTATATTAAGTAGTTACAAAATGTTTTTACTATGTAAAGAGTAATGGCTTCTTAGTTACAATATTGAATTACAAGACCCCAAAATGTCTATCATTGTAGAAATTATATATTAATTAACAATTAATAACTAAAATATACAAAAACTGAAATATGACATAGGAATTGTAGAATGTGAGAAAACCCAGGAATTATATGAGTGATCAAATCGTAGAAATTACTTTATATTTATTTGCTCTTACATGCTTTCATAATTAGGAGAAAATTAAATATTATAAACATTTTTATTAGAAATAAATATAATTTTCCCATAGGTCCCCTGAAATTTATTCACAGACCTCCCTCTGTGTCCCCAAATTTAAAACTGTTAAAAAGGAATTCAAAGCAGATTTCCAACAGAAGCTAACATTTAATAAGTAAATTGCTTACTATTTTTCATTTAGTAGTATATATTCAGATATGTATGCTTATTTTCTCAATTTAGTCCTGCACTTTTCAGCACTTTTGACTTATTAACTATTAGTAAAGGGCACAGTTATCATCATTTAAGTACATATACTGATTATCTATCTACATGTGTTCAAAGTGATATATTTAAAAATTTTGATCCTTGAAGGCTGGAGAGATAGTACAAAGAGTAGGGCACTTTCTTTGAACAATGTCAAGATAGGTTCAACCCCCTCACTCCATGTTTGTTCCACTGAGTATTGCCAAAAGTGATCCCTGAAAACAGAGCCAGAAGTAAGACCCTGAGCACAGTCAGGTGTGATCCCCCAAAACAAATAAAAATATAATGATAAAATTTTTTTTTTTTGCTTTTTTTGGGTTACACCCGGCAATGCTCAGGGTTACTCCTGGCTCTGCACTCAGGAATTACTCCTGGCGGTGCTCGGGGACCATATGGGATGCGGGGATCGAACCCAGGCCGGACAGGCCAGCCGGCAAGGCAAACGCCCTACCCCCTGGGCTATCGCCTCCGCCCTGATAAAAAAAAATTTAATCCTTGCTTTTCTTAATTTGTGATATTTCCTTTAGAAATAGACTAAAGGGGCTTGATGCTTGATGCATAACTCAAAGATTCATAGATCACAAAAAGAAATGTGCTCTTTCCTCTGCTCACTTGTCACCTAGGTCTCCTCTGAGGGAAAAATCAATATTATCAATTACTTACATAATATTTCAAAGATTCTTTTTTATTTATTTTATTGGCTTTTTAGTGGGCATCTGGCAGTGCTCAGGGTTTACTCCTAGCTCTGTGCTCAGGGATCATTCCTGGCAATGCCAGGGGAGAATATGTGGTACCAGAGATTAACCAGGATCACAGCTGAATAGTCACGCGCAAAGTCAGTGTCTCCACCTCCTAAGCTATATCTTCAGTCTTTAAATATTCTTGATACACATAAGCACATACACATATAATATATACATGTGTGCATGTATGTATCTTTATCTATGTGTGTGTATATATTTTCTCCCCATTAACATAATTTCAGCATATCATTCACAGTATTTCCCTATTATATTTAAAACTGAAAATGATTTTCCTGGGAAACAATTTTATATTGGTTCACTAATAACAGCATGTACCACTGATGGACTTGTATGTTGTTTCTAAAGGATTTACTATTTTGAACAAAAGCAGACAGCAAAAATCAATCATTTAAAATGAGTGTTTTTGGTGGCATAATAAAATACTAAAAAAAAAAAAGAAAAAATAAAATGAGTGTTTTGTCGTGAACAGTTACTTACGTAGAACTTAAAATCACAAAATCCAAGTAGACAGAGAATTAAGCCACAGAGAAGGTAATATTGAGATTCTCAATACAGCCGAACCCTTCACTAACATGACTGCGAAGTGAGACTTAAATGCTTGCCCTCTCCTAGTTTAGATCAAGCTCACTGAGTTTTAGGACCATAAGATTGTCAAAGAATACTCTTACTTGGCAGGGGAGATACCATGATCACAATCGCCAAAGAGAGGCAAGGTGTTCCAGGTTTGAATCTGCTTTGAAGAGAACTGGAAGTATGAAGTAAGCAAATCGGTTCCCCTCTGCTATAAATACTATAAATGTATACCATCTTTTCCATTTCCTCCACACCAATCATTCTAGCTGAATATATTTTAAATTGTCTTTTTTTTTCCTTTAGATGAATAATGGATGAAATGATAGCATGTGTGCTTTAGATGCACCTAAATACTACTAGATAATAACGCACTCCACTTTTTCACAATTACTGTTTCATGATCCTTTCCCATCACTAGATTTTCATCTTTTCATTTCCCTTGTGAATTTAACCCACAGAGTGTACCCAGCTGCCTTCTCAGCAATGTACAGACAGGTTGTCTCTGGCTTCCTCCTGCACAAATACGATCACAGATCACATACTCCCATGAGCAAGAGTTTATTTGGTAATAACACTGAAACAGAACCGCTAGGTTATAAGATTAGCTAAACCCTTTTTGACTAAGCAGCGCCTGATTCCATACCAAAGTGACTTCTTAGTCAGCAATGTCAGAACTCTGGAGGGTCTCATAGCTCCATTTTCTTGCCAGTTCTTCATGTTTCCTGACATACCTCACTGATGGATGGGTACCGTGTCAATTTTGAACTTGCCTGTACACATAATATTGAATGTCTTCCATATTTGTGAATCTTTTGTTAAATTCTTTTAAAAGCTCTATTTAAACTTGTAATTTACAAAGTTGTTCACAGTACAGTTGTTTCAGGTATTCAAAATTCCAACACCAGTTCCCCATCAATGTATCCTTACTGGCACCAAGTAAGGTGTTTTCCTGCCACCCCCAAGACTGCACCCTTAGCAGGCACTAATTAATTTACTTTATATTGCTTATTAAAACATATATCTTGTAATAATGGCATATCTGTATTATAGCAGCGGTATGCTCCAGGAATTCCCAAATCTTAAATGGTGTGCTAAAGCTGGAGTTAAAGTTTTAACTGCAGAAGCAACTTTGGGGTATGGGGTTGGCTGCCAGGCCTACTGGAAGAATGGAGATGGGGAAAGTGGCCATTCTCCTACTGCTAGTTAATGGTATGCTGTTTATATATAATCTCAGTACCTAGCAAGCAAATGAAGCACTGGGAAAAATTAAAACAAATTACAAGCAAATGGTTAACATTTTCAGGATAATGACCGGCAAACATTTTAACAAGACCTATGTATTTAGAAATATTTCTTCTCTGTTATGAGATCATTTGTTAGCTCTTATTCTTCTCTGACTTAACTAAGGATCTTCATCATACCTGCAAGGAGGCTATACAATTGTGTTAAGATCACTCTTAAAGGAGAAATAAGGCAAAAAGAAATCTGGGAGCATGAAAATCAAGACAAGTGATTTTTCTCTGTCCAAATCTATAAAATATGACTATTAACTGCTGGCATTTTCTTAACCAGCAAAAATAGCAATGATTACAATGAGGGAGGAAGGAGCAAAAAGAAAGTAAAAAGGTCACAAGGAACAGTTTTGGTTTTTGCTTTACAATTTTCACTTAAAACTATATTTTCTCATTCAGGAAAATATTCAAATCATTGTTTATTCATTAGTTCTTCCCTTGTGTGAAATGTACTCAACTTTGCAAGTGCCGACACCAACATGTATTAAAGAATTATGTCTTGCAAAATACAAGTGTAAATATATCTTTTGAATGTACTACTTCTTCCCCGCATGAAAAATGTCCAGGACATCAGGG
>JAJIBD010007957.1:0-36895 GCA_021461705.1 Cryptotis parvus
CGGATGACTGTGGTTGTGTTGTGTGAGGTTTTCTGGACTCTAAGAGTCTGGGGCCAGGGAGGCAGGGCAGGCCAGGAGCAAAACCTGTCCCCATTCAAGACACCCGTCAGCTTAGCACGGAGACTCCACCCTGCACCTGAGTACCTGGTGTCCGCCAAGAGTCTTAGGAGCAGTTCTGAGCAGGGCCACCAGCCTTTTGTGGAGGGAACTGAGGTGGGGGGGGAAGCCCATGTTTTTAAAATAAAAGGTTTCCATAAACTCACACAAAATATTTCATGTTAGAGTCATGCACTAAGGCCAGAATTCATGCTGAATGTTTGTTCCCTTGTTGCATCCTGCACAAGTCTTTCATTCTGAGTTACTCATCCTTTTCCATGCATTGCAATCAGTTTGACTGCAGACAGGATGGAATTGCCCAAAACTCATTCACAGTATGATTTTAGTATATTTTCAGCTCCGAAAGCATACATTAAGAAATGAAAAGTATGAGGTTCTCAACAAAACCTGGTCCCTCTAAGGCTTTCAGTCCTTACAAGCCCAATTTTCTGCCAAGGTGGTGGCATCTGGCCAAGAAGGAAGCAGAACTCAACACCTGGGTGCCCCACAGAGTTAGATAGGAAGAAATCTCGCCTTTCATCACTTTTTGCCTCTTCAGACTCCAAGTAATTTGAAAATCACATTATTTGTTGCTAATGAAATTTTTTGATTACTTTTCCCCTATATGTTTGCATAGTTTTCACATAATCCACTTCAGTTATTTAATTACCTAAAATTTACCTTATAAAATAAATAGTTTCTCAGGAAGATAAGTTATGGATTTAAATTTTAGTTATTTAAGAAGATTTTCAAAAAATAAGAACAAATTGGTAAATTGCATATTGAAATATATGAAGGCTATACCAAAGGTCATAAGTAAACAATAGTTTGCAAAGAATGAAGAAAACGAATTTTAAAAATCTATACAAGTAAGTAGTGGTGGAAATTCTTCCATTAATATACATGAACTTCTGGGTGAGGGTGGAAGGTGGGAGTGTATGGCATATCTTAGACCATACACAGTTATAGTCAGGACTTGGCTCTTTGCTCAGAAGTCACTCCTGGCAGTGCTCTGTGGTTCATATGTGATGTCTTGAACCAGGGGTTGGCTGTTGCAAGATAGGGTCTTAACCCACTATACTAGCTCCCAAGCCCAGGTCCTAATTGTGGAAATTTCTTGACTCTGATTTTCTTGTGGCTGCTGTTATTGAAAGTATTATGAGTATCCCTTTAAGTAATTAGTATAAAGATTGGTGAGATAGTTTCTTCAAAGAACTTAGTCTAGTACCTGATGTGTAATCACTATCTTCCCGTTCATCATCAATTTGCTCGAGCGGGCTCCAGTAACATCTCCATATGTCTTGTTTCATGCTAGTAGAGCCCAAAGGCATCGGCTCTCTCCAGGAACATAAAGAGCCTCAAACCATTATATTAAAGAGCCTCAAACCATTATTGGGTCTTGGGAATGAACTAACATAATTGTCACTGGTATTTGGCATATCAAAAATGACACAGACAGCTTGCCATGCTTGCCGTGAAGGTGGCATACTCTTATAGTCACCTCTAAATCCAGCATTTATTGATGAACCGCGTGGCCGCTTGAGGCCACGTGAGTCAGGCTGTGATAGGCTCATCTGCTAGATGGAGTTCTAAGAAGAAGTAGGTAGTCGGATGTGGGAAAATGGCGGGCCCTGGCCCATGGAGGCTGGGGTAGGGCGTCTGGCTTGTTGCGAGGCTCTGCTGGGGTGGCGGGCCAGGGCTAGAACCCCCTATCCCCTCCTGGGTACCTTGTGAGTGGCTGGGCACAGGGAAGAGCCAGTAGCAGCTCTGCCCCCATGTCTGTGAGTCTCTGGCTTATGTAGTTAATGTTCAAAAAATATCAACTAGTGAAAAAACTCCTAGGCCCATACAAATATTTGGAGCCATAGCTGTACATTGTTCTTTTAGTCTGCTCGGCAGCACATATACTAAAATTGGAACAATACAGAGAAGATTAGCATGGCCCCTGCGCAAAATAATCCCAAAACTAAAATTTAGTTTTTATGCTCCCAGTCATGAAATTCTGCTATTATTCTATGCAACTTTATCTTCATTAAAAATGTGTGTGTGTTGTGTGTGGTTGGTTTGTGTTAGGTTTGAAGCTATACCAGCAGTACTAGGGTGACTAGATCTTGGGGTTACTTCTAGTGGGTTGCAGTGAACAATATTGAGCTGAGGATCAAACTCAGTCCCTCTGCAAGCAAAGAATGCATTCAGCTCATTGAGGTACTTTTCTAGTCCCTGAGTTATTTGAAATAGTTTTCAACACGTTGGAGAACATTACTGTCTTGGTATTTTTTTTTCCATTTAAGAAACATTTAAAACAGATTGTGGGCGGAGAAATATGGAAGAGAATAGCCAAAAGCTTCAGTGGAACCGTTAACTCTACAATGCCAGTCTGTCTTACAATGTGTCCTACACACATCCCTCTGATCTCTTTGCAGCAGTACAGTAAGAACAAAATAATTTACCTAAGGGAGACTCAATCAATTTAGTCTAACCTACTTCCCTCTGTTATTTGCTCATTATCTGGTGGGCAAGTTTTTGTTACATTATAGACAAATGCCATTAATGCACCAAAGTCATTAATATTCATATTAATACATGTCTCTGTTTTTTTCTTCTGGATCCAGAAGTATATCCATTTTTGGATAGAAATATTTAAAAGTTAAAGTATGATTTAAAAAGTCAGTGAATTTGGGATTTTGTTGAAAATTTGTTCCAGTTAAGCTAACCTAAGAAAGAGGAAGTAGGGGACATGATCTTCTGAACTGTATATATCCCAGCGCGCATGATCTGATGATCTGTGTCTATCCCAGGCAATGATTTGCTGAACTGTGTATATCTCAGCACATAATCTGATGAACTGTGTATATCCCAGCACATGATATGCTGAAATGTGTATATCCCAGCACACGACCTACTGAACTGTGTCTATCCCAGCCCATGATTTGCTGAACTGTGTATAATCCCAGTACATGATCTGCTGAACTGTTTATCCCAGCACATGATCTGCTGAAGTGTGTATATCCCAGAACATGCATCTCTAGCATTTCTAAAGCTATGTGACTTTTGGTTTGTATGTTTGTGGACCATGCCTGGCATGCCCATGCTTACTCTTGTTTCTACACTAGGCATCACTCCTGGCAGGCTCTGGGGACTATGTGGAGTGCTGAGGGTTAAACCCTGTCTAGGATCGTGCGAGATTGGAGCTCTGTGCACTCTTCTATCTAACAAGTTCCATTAAAGTTAGGGTTTTACAATCATTTAAAAGTTTCTTTCCCACATGAGTCAATGTTGTCACCAAAGCTCTCTTCTCAAATGAAATCAGGTCTGTCTGTTATAGACCCGATGCCTCTCATACTCTTCTGAGATCACTTCTATCATGTCTGCTAGCCCCACTAGACCAAGGGTTATTGGAAATTAAAACTATACCAGATGTTTAATATAAACACAAGGTTCTATTGTTTCAGAACCTCACTGTGCCTACCACATAGTGAATGCTCTGTAAAGGAGATATTAATACACAGAGGAGCACTCTTGAAACTTTGCAATGTGGATTATTATTTGAGAAGGACTTAGGGAAAGGCAATAATAAGGCAAATTGGACAGAAAGGAATATTACTTGACTGGATAAAATTAACCATGATGCAGAGATTTGTTCAAATAAAGATAGAGATTCAAATATTTATGCTAGAGATTCAAATATGCCATGTTAATAGGATCTCTGTTTTTATTTGTACACATTTTCCCTTGCCATAACAATAGTCCAGTGCACAAGTAGAAGTCAAGTGATCGAATATTGATTCTTATAAGTCATCAAGGAGATGATTGTTGTTCAGAGAAGTTATTTAGTTTCAATTTGGACTACACTTTGCTGACTAAGATGTCTTAAAAACGACAAAGGGTTGCATCTGAGATATAGCTCAGTGGACTAGAGCATGAACAACACTAGAAATGGCCCCAAGGTACTCAGTGGAATGACCCCAAACCAAAACCAGCAAACAACTCCAAAAATGATCAAACAAAAGCATTAAAAATTTTTAACATGGAAGTATACATTGTACAACTTACAAAAAGTGCTAGTGAAGAAAGCGTGGAAGGTATTGTTTAGTAAAGAAAAAAAGTGGTTTAGAAAGATGTAATGAAACTTGAAGAATTCTAAATATCTTCAGTGCACAAGTTCCCTTCTGAAATGCGTCCCCACCCTCCCCTCAGCCTTAGTATCATCTGCAGCCTCTTTCTTTTCCTCTTTATTTCACTCATCACCAAAGTGGCACCATTCCCCTACTATTCTACTTTTATGTCCCTCCAAAAATGCCCATTGATTTGTTCAAACAGCTCTTTACAAAGTTTCTCCCGCCACTTACCAATCAATTGAGTGAATGTGCACTAGTGGTTAACTGGACCATTTCATTCTTTTCACTAATTTCTTCTCTTCAAGAATGTGTGTGTGTAGGGCTGGGCGATAGCTCAGCAGGTAGAGCATTTGCCTTGCACGCACTGACCCATGCTGGCGAGGTTCGATCTCAGCATCCTATATGGTCCCCTGAGCACCGCCAGGAGTAATTCCTGAGTGCAGAGCCAGGAGAAACCCCTGAGCATTGCCGGGTGTGACTCAAAAAGCAAAAATAAAATAATAATAAAATATAGGACAATAGGACCACATGATAGCTGTGTGCATATTTTCATCACCTAGCCCCATGCCTGTTACGTAGTATGTACCCACTGGGTAAACAATAGCTAAGTGGAAATTTGGGAAATTTATTAATATTTTTATAGTGGGGGAGGGTTGCTCATGCTTTGCTTCTAGTTTTTTTGCTCTGGGAACACTCATTGTGGTGCTTGGGCAACCATTTGTTATGCTGTGTATCAAACCTGGTCTGCCTCATACATGGTCAGTGGCATTCCCACTATACTATCTCTCTGGCCCCTCAGGAAAATTTTTAATTAAAAATCCTAATTGAGGAAGCTCAATTTTTTAAATATTGGACAAGAATGGGTAATGTTTATGGTGCAAAGAGAAATAAATTAGATGAAGAAAATCAGTGAAAGCAAACAGCTGATGTCTCAGAAACAGAGGGCAGGTCTGAACTGTACTGCAGTTTTTTGCCACAATATAAATCTCACTTGGTGATAAATTCAAGAAGATGCACAACACAGCTTTCACCAGTCAACATTTCTAGGTATATGAAAGATCCATTTGATATTCAGGTCTATAAGTTCAATACCTTTTCCCTCAATAACCATAGCAAGCAGAAGGTATTTAACTTCATGAATTATAAAATGACAAGAAACATTTCTGTATTGGTTGTGGATTCAATCCCAAAACAGGTTCAAAAGTTCAGAAGCAGCTAATACCCAAATTTATCATAGTAAAGGTTACTACATGGGCAGCATTTTTAAATAATATATACCTTAAATTATTGAAGGTAAGCATCAACAGGTAAGAACATGATATTTTTAAGTATCCTCTTGTTTCCTAAAATGCTTCAGCACTTTACAAATATACCTCAGAGTAATAAATAATAAAACTATGTACACATTAATATTAGTGAATAGCAGCTCAGTGTATTTCATTGTGATTTGAATAGGCATTTTATATAGCCTTTCCTCCAAATATATTAATTATAACAGAATGCTTCTTAACTGCTTATTTTGTGTCTGGCAATATAGGTACATTTTATTAATATTAACTCATTTAACTATCTTATAATTTCCATTAGTAATCTAATTGTACATATTTTTTTTAAAAAAGCTATGAATGAGAGCACTTAAAACTACCTCTTCTTAGTTTTATCTCCCAAACTTTACTTATCTTTGCCTGGGAGGGTCCTTCTCTCTCAATCCACTACTTTATTTATTTTCTTCAAAACCAATTTAATTCTCTCTCATACACTTTCCTGTGATCTTTCTTGTTTGCCAGTATTAATCTGATTCCGCTGTAATTATTCTCCAATTTATCTATCCGTCTGTACATCCATTCACCCATCTTCATTAGATGTTCTTAGGTGAAAGAATATGGGAGTTCTCTCACATAAGTTTATACACTGACTTGTGTTTTTGCTTCCAGATTGTCTCCCTGTCGAGACTACAACTTGCTGAGGATAAAATGATTGAGGTTAACAACAGAGAGGTTTCTCTCCCCATTGAAACTGTAAGCTTGTTGAAGGTAAGTATCATGTCTAAAAGTTCTTTTTGAATGAAATTAAATCTCCATCACAGTATTTTTCAAAATAGTTCTGCTTTGAAGGGCTGAAGCAAGAGCACAGACGGTAGGGTGCTTGCTTTGCACGTAGCCAACCTAGGTTGGATCCCTGGCATCCCATATGGTCCCCTGAGCTCTCCCAGGAGTAATTCCTGAGCGAAGACCCAGTAGAAACCCTGAGCATTGCCGGTGTAACCTAAAAGAAAAAAAAAATCCACTTGAATGCTGACACTTATCCATGGATCTGTGGTTTAAGAACCCAGTCTATATTATAGACTAATATATGACAAGAGTAAAAGTGCTTAAATATAAGAGTCAACAAATCCAAAATAAACTATAGTAGAATAAAGGAATAGCTAGAACCACAGAGAAGTATAGGGTTAAGGCACTTGACTCATATGCAGCTGGTTTGATCCCTAGCACCCATATGGTTCCTTGCGCACCATGAGGAATGACCTCTGAGCACAGAGCCAGGGGCATCACCAAAACAACAAAGAGAAGAAAAGAAAGAAGTGGTAAATAATTTATTTAACCAAGAGGGTTTTCAGTGCCATTCAGTAATTCAGTTAACCACAACAATGAAATTAAAAAAATAAAACAAATAGACAGTTGGGTTTTCAGAGTTATTTGGGGAACAAAGCTCTCATTCTTGATGTGTAATGCTTATATTGCTTGAAAAGAGACCATTGCTGCCTTAAAAATGAAATTATAGGGATAAAAGTCAGATTGCATAAGAGGTCATTGTGCAATTCAAAGCATTAGCTATATCTCTCTCATTCAAGTATTTAGAAGCAGAAAATAATAAGAAAATAGAAAGTTAATCGCAAAGATCAAGGAATGAGCTTTAAATACAAGAGAAGCTATATATATATGAATATATACATATATATGTAATAAAGTAAACTATTTAGATAGATTGTCAAAAGATTTTTTATAATTAGCAGAAATCTTTCCTTTTTTCTGTGGAAAAGGGAAATAATCCAGTTTATTCCTCTGACCTCCAGTCTAATGCTAGATCATCCTCTGGATTATTTAAATCTAGCCTTCTTCATTCCTAGCTGACAGACAGCATTCCCTTGCTCTGATGATGAACAAGGCTCTCTGACAGATATTGACCAAATACAGTTGCTTTTTTTCTTTCATCACCATTCAATTTGCTTAAATAAAAAGTCCAATGAAAAATGACTTCCCTCAAATATATCTAGGCTGCATCCATTTCTTCCGTTATTTTTGGATGTCCCTATGGAGTGATTTGGTTATATGCATGTAACTCCCCATTCACCAAGTCTAATATGCAAGTCTTAAATTTTTAAAATTGCCTGGGCGGTCTTTGGACAGTACAGAAACAGTGCAGGTCGTCCTTTTGTGACTTGAAATTTGATACTCTGAATCCAAAAGGAATTACCTCCTATATCCATCTCTATTGCATTTCATGTCTCCTTTTCCTCCCCGTCGTTCACCAGACAGTAATGTTCTCAGATCAAATATTCTCTATAAATTGAGAGAACATTTAGCTGATTTATGGGGCTTTTAGCTATTATATACTTACCTATTCAATAAAAGTAAGTACTTACATCACATGACACATATGCTACCTTCACAATATAAGATCTTTCCTTCAAGGGATTCAGGCATCAAATTGTAATGAGATTTCTTGTAGCTAATACATCACTTAAGGGCAAACTGACATTCTGAATCTATTTCTTTCTTTTTTCCCCTTTTGCATCAATGGAATTCAGGGCAAGAAATTCTTTGTGTGAATCTTAAAATTATCAACATTATTTTATTCTCTTAAGAAATGCAAATCCAATGGATAAAGAAACTAGGTACAGAATGATGTCTTGCACTTAAAGAAAAAAGGGATACCACATTGGTCTTTTCTACAACATTTCCTCTCTCCAGAGTCAGATGTAGAGTAAATGCTGTCATAGCTTCCAAGACATCAGAAAAATTTTAGACACAGGTATTTTATGCTGTTCTTATTTTGGTATGTCAATCAACCCATCTGCAAAGAACAAATATTTACTCTTTCAAATACTTTGGGTATTTACATAACGACTGAAATTTCTTGCAAGTCACTCTAATCACCCTTTCTTATTGTTAGCAATACTGACATTTGGACCAACTAATTCCTTGTTGTTGTGGGTAGTTAATAGTGTATTGTATACAAAAGTGCCAGGTTCCTATCCACTAAAAGCCAGTGGGTAGATTGCCAGTGGCACTTGGTCCTCAATTATGACAACTAAAGTTGTATCAATAGACATAGTCAATACAATGGTGGGTGGAGGGACAATATCACTGTTCTCATTGGATCCATCTACTGTCTGGATCCATTTGAATGACTGTAGAAAGGTTCCAGAGTATTTGGAGTAAAGGGCAGAAGTTTACAGGAAAACATCTCTGAACTATAGGAATATGGAAAATGTTGGGTTTGACCTCATTCATGTGCTACTTTGTTGTGTGATGAAAGTTAATAAATTAGTTTATGTATTTACAAGCTATTTCAAGAAGGGATTTAGCAAAACAGATTTCTATAACATGTTTCAGCGTTAAAGCAGATCAAAACCAGATTTTAGGAATAAGTGAATCTGGCTGCTAGTACTCATCCTCAAACACTTTTTGTTTGGAAAACTTCTAAAACCGAAATATACATGGTGTCTACTTAAGACCTAAATAAATTTACTCTCTATGTCATTATTTTTTATTTGTTAGTTTTGTCTTATTTTGGGCACACTCAGCTATGTTCAGGGGGTCTGACTATGCACTCAGCATTCACTCCTGGTAGGCTCAGGGAACCATATGCAATGCCACAATACAGCATAACTGTATGCAAGGCAAGCACAGTACCCGCTGTACTAACACTATGGACCCACTATCTGTCTCATTATAACAAAGTGATATTGCTTAAAACTGATGTTACAGTAGTTGACTGGCAAGTAAAGCCAGAGGTCACCTGAGAGACTCCCACCTAATTTGAAGTAAAAATGTCTAATGAAACAACACCTTAGATGCAGCCCACAGATCCAACATTATTAGAAAGGGAAGGAGTGTGCAGATAAAGTTTAGTTGGCCAAGGCAGAGAGATAGTTACACTTTGGAAGTGGGCGTGGTTTGGTAACATTGTACCCCTAAAATATAGGCATTTACACTGCTGGGGCTGGAATGATAGCACAGTGTAGATAACCAGGGTTCAATTCTCAGTATTCCCTGTAGTCCCCCTGCACCACTGGGAATGATTTCTGAGTACAGAGCCAGAAGTATTGCCTAAACATCAGAGTGTGTCAGAAATAACAACAAAAAGGAAACCAAAGCAGTTATACTATTATAAACCAATGTTGTCTTATTACTAATGAACTTTTAAAAATTCTCATTCAAGGAAAGGAGGGAAAAAGAACAGGATAAGGAAGCAGTTTAGATTCTGATATTAATTGACTAATGGAGGAAGATTTAGCAACAGGAAAGTTATAATATGAGATGGGTATATCATAATGATCAACTGAGTACTTATTTTCATTGGCTTAAGAAATTTATATGGAAAATTATTTGGTATACTGGTTCATGTAAGCTAACTTATTTCTAGTTAATTTACTTAATAGAGCTTCATTTAAGTACATTTGAGGTATACATTAAAGGATTGCATTGAAGATTTAAAGATGATGAAAGGGGAATGAAGGGCATCTCAGATATAACATTTTGTATAATACTACAGTAGTTTAATGCATAGTAATATGACTATAGTCATAGGGAAACTGTTAGGTTAATATGGGAAATTTCCACAAATGTTCCCAAGTGCTACCGGGATAACATGCAGGTTGCATGAAAGTTGTCCTAACTTTAAGGACCCAGGCAAGACCATTAATTTGAGTTTTGAATCTGTCCTTGAGACCTAGAAATTTATAGAGTATATACCCTTTTGATATTTTAGATATATACCCATGTTACAATATAATAAGAAATGTTTTATGCACATGAGTCTCATAGATGAATGTAGGAACTTAATAAGGAAAGTATTTTGTATGTTATGATAGTGTTTCAGAAAACAATTCAAGAATAGAAAACATATAAGTGGAAATTATTGAAAAAGAGATCCCCTAAATTTGATGGTTTTTTAGTTATTTTGTTGACAAAATCTATGTGTCAGCAGAGGTTTGATCTTTTAGTATACAACCTTGGGCCCTCACATTGAATCCACTGTCCTAATTTGCTGAGTATCACTGGAGTTCTCCTAAACACTACTTGGGATGCCTATGTCCATAAAATTAAAAAACAAATCAACAGAAACAACTTTAATGAAATTTATGATAGGTGTGTTTCAGGTTGTGATAGATAGCTTGAGAAGAAACTTGGAGAATTAAAATAATTAAAAATTTGGAGTTTGGGACCACATCCAACATTGCTCAGAGACTGCTCCTCTCTCTCTACTCAGGGATCACTCCTGGAGGTATTATAAGGTGCACGGAATTGAACCAGGATCAGCTGTTTGCAAAGTAAATGCACTCCATGCTGTACTATCTCTCCTTCCCTAAAATAAAAAAAATTATGGCAATAATCAAAAATAATTGGAGATGATAGATTTTTACAGAACAAAACAAAACAGGAAAAAATAGGTAACATAATTTAATTACATTGCAGACACTGAGTTGGTAATATTGATATTTTCCCCTACCTCTCCATTTTTTGTTCATTTAAAAAACTTCATTATATCACCATGATATAGACAATTACAAAGATGTTCATGATTGGGTTTCAGTCATACAGTGTTCCATCACCCATCCCTCCATCAGTGCACATTTCCTACCACCAGTGTTTCCAGTTTTCCTCCACCCCTCTGCCACCTGCTTCTATGGCAGACATTTTATCTCTCTCTCTCTCTCTCACTTTGTCTCTCTCTCCTTTTGCACATGTGGTTTGTATTGCATATATTGATGGGTTTTCATGTATATACCTATACCTACTTTCAATATTCGGTTCTAGTCTAGCCTTGACGTTTCAAACTATTGCTGGTTCATTCTCTATCTTACTTCTCCTCTGTCCCACACACACTAGTAGTAGATTCCAACCATTGACAAGTCCTACTGACCCTGTTTTTCCCTAAGTATATTAGTCTCAAAATACGTTTTATATCCCACAAAGCAATGCAGTCATTCTATACCTGTCCTTTTCCTTATGACTAACTTAGCTCAGCATGGTACTCTCCATGTCCAACCATTATAGGCAAATTCCATGACATCATTTTTCCTAAAGCTGCATAGTATTCCATTATTGGATGTACCATAGTTTGTTTATACAGTCCTTTGTTCTTAGATACTCAGGTTGTTTCGGATTCTGGCTATTGTGAATATGCTGCAGTGAACATTGGGGAGCAGATAGTGTTTCTCATGTGTGTTTTGGGACTCCCAGGGTACATCCCCAGGAATGATATTGCTGGGTCAAATGGGAGCTCAATTTCTAAATTTGAAGTAATGTATATTTTGTTTTCCAAACAAGACTTAATGTGAACAACAAAGAGCAATATTTTAAAAACTTAAAACTCAAGTATTTTGAAGAGAATATTAGCTTAAAGAATTCACCCTAGTGGGGCCGGAGCAATAGTCCAGCAGGTAGGGTGTTTGCCTTGCACGCAGCCAGCCCATGCTGGCTCGGGTTCTATCCCCGGCATCCCATATGGTCCCCTGAGGACCGCCAGGAGTAATTCCTGATTGCAGAGCTAGGAGTAACCCCTGAGCATTGCCGGGAGTGAACCAAAAAAAAAAAAAAAAAAAAGAATTCACCCTAGCATTTCATGTTCTGAAAATTTTATCAAGATTTTTTATTTTCTTCTTCTCATAATGCAAGAATAAACATAAATTTGTGCTCTGAATTTCAGTTAAAGAAAGGGCTATTGCCCTGATAACAATTAAAATGCCATGTATATAATACAAGCATGTCAAATGCCAGCCAGCTTGGCAAAATCATCCTTTCAAAAGCATTCTCAAGTCCAGGGCCAGGATAGCCTCCCTATCCAGAGCCCTTGGCCAGAGCCAAGGGCAAAGTTATAAAATGTGCCCTCATCTGCAATCTTTTCTGCCAGGGTCTAGGACACAGGGATTGAATTAATGTGTGGAAACTTTTCTTGAAAAGAAGCTTCTGTTACTTCAAGCCACCAAAGAGGCAAGACTGTTGCTGCCTATGTTGTCTGATGATGCAAATGGGAAAACTAAGACCAAATTAGCTCCCAGATTACATCTCTTCTTAGACAAATAGTTACTGTCAAAATATTTCATCAGTCCCATGAAGCAACTAAACTTGCCTGAGCTTTGAATCATGATGCTAGTAAGAGGATGGAAATTTCTCCTTAATTTCCATCTGGTTGATGCAATGGACTATAGTTTATTCAAAACTCACTGAAGAGCCTGGAAATCTAGCTCAGAATTGCATGTGGAAGGTCCTGGTTCAATTTCCTAACATCATATTGGCAAAGTCACCAGGAAGTAACCTCTGAGTACTGAACCAAGGGTAGCCTCCTAGTGCTTCTGGGTATTGTCTACAAAACAAAAAAAAAATCAATCAGGCACAAAACATATTCAGAATTTAGAATAATGCCTATGAGAACTTTAGAGATATCTTCTCATGTGAATCTGCTTTCTTGATCTGAGAGGAATATAAAAAAAATTGTGCAAAACCTTTTTTGTTTGTTTTAGCAAAGTCTGACTGGTAAAATTATCTATTTTAATCTATTGGGCAAAATGGGAAGTTTACCTGAATATTAGTTTTGGCCAAATAACACTTCACTATCACTATCACTATAGCTATCTTCCCGTTAATCATCTATTTGCGAGAGCGGGCACCAGTAATATCTCCATATGTCCTGTCTCATGCTAGTAGAACCCAAAGGCATCTGCTTGCTCCAGAAACATAAAGAGCTTCAAACCATTATATTAGGGCATGGGAATGATCTAATATAAATGTTACTGGTATTTGGCATATCAAATACGACACAAGCAGCTTGCCAGGCTTGCCGTGCAGGTGGCATACTCTTGTAGTCACCTCTGAATAAAGTATTTATCGATGAACCACGCGGCTGCTAGCGGCCGCAAGCCAGGCTGTGATAGTCTGGTCTGCTGGGTGGAGTTCTGACGCAGAGGGAAGTCCGGATGTGGAAGATGGCGGCCCCCATGGAGTTGGGGGGGTCGTCTGGCTTGTTGTGAGGCTCTGCTGGGGTCGCAGGGCTGAACCCGCCAGCCTCCCGCCTCAGCAGCTGGGCACAGGAAAGCAAGGAGAGCTCTGCCCCATGTCTGAGTCTCTGGTTCAGCATACCTGGGCCGGATTGAAAAAACGCTAGGGTGGGGGGATCCGGGCTGTGTAGTCTGGTCTGCTGGGTGGTTGTGATGAGAGGAGTCCGGATGGGAAGATGGTGGCCCCCATGGAGTCGGGGCCGCCTGGCTTGTTGTGAGGCTCTGCTGGGGTGGCACGCCAGAGCTAGAACCCGCCATGCCTCCCGGGCTCCTCATGAGCAGCTGGGCACAGGGAAAGCAAGGAGTTGCTCTGCCCCATGTCTGAGTCTCTGGTTCAGCATACCTGGGCCGGATTGAAAAAAAAACTGCTGCAGGGTGGGTGTGGATGATCCGGGCTGTGATAGTCTGGTCTGCTGGGTGGAGTTGTGATGAGAGGGAAGTCCGGATGTGGAAGATGGTGGCCCCATGGAGTCGGGGGGTCGTCTGGCTTGTTGTGAGGCTCTGCTGGGGTGGCATGCCAGGGCTAGAACCCACCATGCCTCCCGGGCTTCTCATGAGTGGCTGGGCACAGGGAGAGCAAGGAGCAGCTCTGCCCCATATCTGAGAGTCTCTGGTTCAGCATACCTAGACACGGCACCTCACACTGCAGACAAATATTCACACTACTGACAAATATTAGGACATTTTTATTTTGTCTTTGTGGGGAGTAGAGGGGAACAGGGACTGTGCAGTAATGATTGGCAATTACTTATTTTTAATATAAGACCTATTTAAAGGAAAGGTCTAGAGCTACTGTAGAACATATTTAACATCAGACAAATGTTAGAAATATCTACAATTTTTGCATTTAGTAAATTAAAGAAAACTTTTATTTGGAGGGCCAGAGAGAGTACAGTGAGTAAAGGTGATCTTTTAAAAATGATTAAGTGATGGTGTAGAATTGTATATTCATTTTCTGTCTCTATTCCATTTCTAAGTCCCATGTAGAAGCACACTTAACTACCATGCCATTGTCTGTTGAAATATGTGCCCTCAAAGACCTTCTTCATGTGCTCTCAACAAGCAATAATGTGTCTAAACTTTGGAGGATGAGGGGCTGCACCCACCTCAAACCTGTGCCCCTGAAGAGATTTTAATCATCTAAATTACTGTGAATTATGTAGAGAAAATTGAAGATGGGAAAGTATGCTCTAGAGACCTGTTTATAGGAAGCATTTGGGGGAGGATTCAATAATTTGAATAAATTATTTTACATATAAATTTTTTTTCAAATATATTGTTCTGGAGAACTGCGGGATAGGTAATCATTGAGAAGAAAGCTGAACATTCAAAGTTTTCTTTTTTCTTAAGTAAGCATCAGTGTGACCTTACATTTTTCTAACTTTTTCAGCTTTCACCAAATTTCAAAAATTCTTTGTTACAGAGGCCCATTATACTGTTATTGTTAGATAAGTATACGATGAGTGACTTAAATAGGGCATGATACATACTTTTCATTCTTACTTGTGATAGTTATGAGGAACTATAGCCTCTGATATCATTTCATTATCGAAGGTATTTACATGAAGAATTAGGTCATGTAACTAGAATGTTTTGTTATCTTAAGTTATCCCTTTACTCTCATTTCCTTCAAAATTAAATAAGGATTTTTTAGAATGAAAAAATCAACCTAGTGGTATGTTCTTATTACACTTAAATCTGTATTTATATATATTTGCCCATTTTTCCTCTAGATTTCATTATAGAAGTGTCTGTGTTGATATATCTTATATATTAAACAAGAGTTGTCTTCAGATTTTTCCATTTTAGTTAATTTTTTTACTTTTCTTATACACTGCTTTATGTAGATGCTAGTAGTCTGACATAAACTAATATGATTCAGATAAATTTTCTTTCAAAGAAAGCTATTACTAACATCCCAAGCCACTGTTGAGTGGAATTTTCCACTGGGATACTCTGGAATTTTTTTTCTTGGCACTAAAAATGATTTTTTTATATTTAGGAGAAAGGCAGAATTCCAAGTAACCAGGGAGGATACTAGATACAATATTTATCTCTTTACTTTTCTTTTCTTTTACTTTCAGATAATTACTTTGCTTTATGCCCTTGCCAGCTGGACCAGAACGAAGCTTCTTACACAGAGTCAGTCGAAACTAATCCATCTTCCCTATTGGAAAGTGTTATGGAGTGCCCCAACCACTACTCTTTTAGAAGGCAGACACATTTGGAAAAGCCTCTTTCAAAAGACACCATCAGTTAGGGAAGAGTTGGCGCCTCTCAAAGAGTATTTCATTTAATAGCAGTCATCTAAAAGAGTAGCGCCAATTTTCAACCCCTGTTGTCAACAACCTACACACTGGCCACTGCAGCATGAAAGAAAGATTACAGCTTTGCTTACTCATTTGTGAGCAAAATCAGTAGCGAACAAAAATATGGCAAAGCAAAACTCCTCAGCACATTGAATGCCTAGCCTTCAATATGCTAACTTTCCTCTATCAGAAATAAATATAAACATTTTTAAAAATCAGCATTAAGAAAAATCTCTCATCCCTTGAATTTTTTTTCACATTTTTTATCTCTGGTGTTTAAAAGACTCCCTAAAGTTATACTAAGATTCCAGCAAACTATGAACTGAAGGTGAAAATGGATTAGTTGGGCGAAAGGGGAAAATGGAACGTGAGAAAATGGATTTTTTTGTGTGGAAGGATCTCTAACTGCAGGTGGAAGCCCAGCATTTCATTTTCTTAAACATAATTTTCTCTGTCAGCTAAATAAGAATGTGAATATCCCTGACTCATCTTCTACATAAAAAGCTATTATGAGATTTGGAGGAGTTTGCGTAGCTGCCTGACTCTCGAATGGGCTACAGACTCCTAGGGAGTACTTGGCAGTGCTGACAGCTCCTGCAAGCCACAAGATAAAAGCAAAATTCTTCTTAAAGCATCAATATTTTGTAGAATAGTTGAAATTGACTTTGAATTTGACCCTTTTATTAAAACATGTCAGGCATTTTGCATAAACTTTCTTTTTTTTAGTTACTTTGTTTTGGGATCACACCTGACTGTGGTTAGGGATTATTCATGGATCTGCACTCTGGGCCATATAAGGTACCAAGGATTGAATCGGGTCAGCCTCATGCAAAGCAGCTACCTTGCCCACTTGTTATCTCTCTGGTCCTCAACAAGTGTGTTTTTTGTGGTAGACTGATATTATTCATTGAATGAAGAAAAGAATCATTTTCAAATCCTGTGTTTTTAATTTCTAGTGTCGTACACTGCCAGTCTGCTGTGTGTTTAGAATGTTAAATTTATTATCTTCAACATCTACTTTTTATTTTTTTAATAGAAAGAGACCCATTGTCCAGTACACAAGAATCTGAAAAAACTGAACTGAGTAATTCCCAAGAATGAAGTGACTGGAAAATAGATGCTTGCTGACCCTCTTAGGGCCACCTTCCTTTAGAGCAGGAGAGACAAGCTGAGTGGCAGATGAGGCTATATATTGTCCTTTCAGCTCCATTTGGTTCCCTCTCAGATTCCTGTTCTGGCCTTGAGTAGCAAGAAAGACAGAATCCTGCATTAAGGCAGCTTCACCTTGCTTATAGATGCAGAATAGTTTTAAGGTTGTTTCTATTTGGGGCCATACCTGGCTCTCTTAAGGAATCACTTCTGATGGTGTTCAGGGGCATATGCTTGGAATCAAGCACTGTCATTCATAAGCCTGACAAGTACCTTACCTTTTCAATTATCTCTCTGGTCTGTGGAATTTTAAGCATCATGAAGACTTACATTGGTTGAAAAGAACTTCTGTAGATGGTATTCTGTGATTGGAAGGTAGTGATAATTTGCTTTAGAAGCTTCAGACATTAGAAAAAAACAAACTAGACTTATGGTTGTGAACATAGATAGGATCGACATGTTGACACTCTAAATCCTGCATAAAGACTCTGCACAGATAAAAGAAGAAATTAAAAAGGTTTTATTGAAGTTCTTACTCAGCTGAGGGTTCACAAATTGGAATTCCTGGGCTTGGAATCTGAGAGATGGTTCCTTTTCAGCTTATATAGAGCTGAGTAAACAAGGATGCTGCACCCAGCTGTCTCAGATACGGTTTAGGTATTTCTGATAAGCGGCAAACTTCACAGAAGTAGAATATTGGGCTAGTTTGTAGGGTGTGATCCATTTAAGCAGCTACTGTTTTCCTTGTAAGAGGGTCTTTATTAGTAGTTTTCCATTTCACATTCCTCACTGACCTATTTCCCATCAGGTCATTGACCCAATAGGTTAAAATTGACAGTCTTTCTCAGCCTGGCCCAGATACACAATTGAAACACATGTTTTGCCAACTGCCTTCTCCACAATGTTAAAACTGTCATGTGTGACATCCCTTATCGAGGTCTAGACATAGCAGCCACCTTCATCAGAAACAACATGGCCAGCCAGGTATTCAAGCATGGCCATGTTGAAGCAGTTCGTGGCCATGTTCCAGCACAACGGCCTTCCTGCACTGGTGCATGGCAAGGGCATGGCCAAGCTGGAGTTCATAGAGACTGAGAGCAACAGCAAACACCTGGTGTCCAAAAACCAGCATTACTAGGACATCTCAGCAGATGAGAGAGAATTGGAAGAGGAAGAGGAAGTTGAGAAGGTGCTAGGTATGGTTCCAGAGTAGGTTCACTTCATTTGCCCTCCCAGTGAAGTGAGGTACTAAAGCACTCTGTCTGCTGTTCTCTGGTAAGGTGCTGAATTTCGCCTGTCAGAACTGCACTGGGGAAGAGATAATATGCACCTCTTTTTCATCATTGTATTATCTTAAGATTTAATGAAAGGATGTCATTTCAACAAAGGGGGAGGATTGTTGCCTCAAAATTAGGAACTTAACAGTTTTTACCCTACGCTGTGTCATGGCTATCAGGCGCTTTAAAAATACAAAGGCCATTGCTTAGGGCAAGCACAAGCAGTATTGGGGCCCAGCTGCAGCTGAGAGGATAGTTGTCGGGGGATGCCGCTGGGGTCCCCGACAGTGTCAGGACAATAGTTCTTTTCTACCTCCTAAACACTGGGGAATGGATGAAAACTCACGAGTCCAGCACAGTTCCAAAAAGGCTTTTAATAGAACAAATGCTCTTCTACAGCAATCCAATATAATGAAAGAACTCTAGCTCTGGTTAGAATTTAGATCATACAAAAGAGCCTAAGTCTCCCACTCAAAGAGAGAGAATCTCACCTGAGAGGAGTCCTACCCAAAAGAAGGGAAAAAGGCAAAGGGGCCTGACGTCAGTCCCTTATATTCACCAAAGTAATCCTATCTGTGACAGGGAGGGTCCTGTCAACAAAGAACCCTAAAAAGATTGTAGAAGGGTGGTGCCACACCCTATTACAGGTATAAACAAAGGTTAGCTAAGGACTAATCCCTTCAAAGGAGATTATCTCTTATGTAAAACACTAGGGAGAGAGAAAGAGAGAGAGCTGGTATAAAGTAATATATCTTAATTTCATGGGCTTCATGTAATCTAGATGTTACCCACAAGGTCCTTCTTATTATATCTGCACCAGGGTGATTCTGATTATCTTGTTCTCTGTATACTGAAAGGTCACACTCACCTGCTTGAGAGCAAACTAGTATGATCCTTCCCTATAATCTTCCTATAGTCTCAATGTAGCCAGGGTGGTAGTCTCCTGGTAAATTCTAACTGTCCCACACTGGGTGCAGTGGGTATAAAGAGAAGCTGTGCCCAATCTAGAAAACATAGAAGTCTTAGTAGATGTATAATAAGTCAGAAGTTATTCAGAGTCAAGGTGACTTCTGTAACTGTCACACCCTCTAGCAGTGTTTACATCACTATCACTATCACTATCTTCCCGTTAATCATCTATTTGCTAGAGCGGGCACCAGTAATATCTCCATATGTCCTGTCTCATGCTAGGAGAACCCAAAGGCATCTGCTTCTCCAGGAACATAAAGAGCCTCAAACCATTATAATAGGACATGGGAATGACCTAATATAAATGGTACTGGTATTTGGCATATCAAATACTACACGAGCAGCTTGCCAGGCTTGCCACGTGGGTGGCATACTGCTGTAGTCACCTCTAAATAAAGCATTTATTTATGAAACCACTGCCACTAGCAGCCACGCCAAGCCGGGCTGTGATAGTTTGGTCTGCTGGGTGGAGTTGTGATGAGAGAGAAGTCCGGATGAGGGAAAATGGCAGCCCCAGGGAGGGTGTTTCTGGTTTTGTGAGGCTCCTGGGGGGAGGCCAGGTAGAACCCGCATGCCTCCCGGAACCTCAGAGCAGCGGCACAGGGGCTCCCCCTGTTGGAGTCTCTGGTTCAGCATACCTGGGCTGGATTGAAAAAAAACTGCTCAGGTGGTGTTAGACGGGGTGATAGTCTGTCTGCTGGGTGGAGTTGTGATGAGAGGGAGTCCTGATGAGGAAAATGGTGGGCCCCAAGGAGTAGGGGGGGGCGGTCCTCTGGCTTGTTGTGAGGCTCTGCTGGGGTGGCAGGCCAGGGCTAGAACCCGCCATGCCTTCCGGGCACCTCATGAGCAGCTGGGCACAGGGAGAGCAAGTAGCAGCTCTGCCCCATGTCTGAGAGTCTCTGGTTCAGCATACCTGGGCCGGCCGGATTGAAAAAAAAAAACTGCTGCAGAGTGCGTGTTGATGATCCAGGCTGTGATAGTCTGGTCCGCAGTGTTTACATAGAAGAGAGATCTCATTAGAATGAGCCTTGGCTTAAGTAGATTAAGCTATAAGTGGGTAAAACAGCAAAGCTCCCAGACTAGCTAAACCTGTCATCCAACAGATAGTGGTGAGTCAGGTGGACCATGTAAGTAAGTTCTTGTGCCAGTTGCCCTTCCCATGTTTACATTCTTTCCTTCCCTGCAATCTTTATCTGCAGCTGGTTCAAACTTTCTTTGATTATCCCTGAGTGGTTGGCAGAGAAACAAGAAGTTTCCCCAAGAGCCATGTACAGCGCTCCTTGGCTCAGGAACAGCATGTACAGCGGTTCTGTTGAACCACCCCAGCTAGAGAACTGAGGGAGTCTTACAACCTTATGCTCTGTTCTAAAGTACTGAGTTTCTGCTCAACCTGGTGTTTGAGGAATTTGAAGTTTTGTTGCAGTCACTAAAGCTATAGTACCTACAGCCGCTGATCTGACCATTCCCAATCCTACAAAAATGGGTACTTGGATAGGGATCCTTTTCTTCACCTAAGCCCAATGTGCTTCCTGATTTAAGAAAAAGTAAATTTAACCCTCTCCTATTTTGTTTCATAAGATCACAATCTATTTTCTTGCTCAGAGCATGTAAGTCTCCATTTCCTTAACAAGGGCCACAGTGCCTACTGCAATTGGTCCAGCTTCTCCCAATCTGATTAACAAGGGAATTAGCACAGGTGCTGTTCTTAAATGAGTGTTATCCATAATTTTCTCCCCACCAACCACCCTCAAGTCCCCACTATGAGCTGATCTCTTGCTTCCCTTTGGCAGCACAGAGTCAGCTTTATCAGAGCAAACAGATGGTATATACAACATGCACAATGTCACCCTTCTTCCCAGTCCCCATGTTCAAGTGTGGTGGCCCCCAGTTCCATGGCTAGAATTAAGGCCACTGGGATGCAGAGCCATAACGTCCTGGGTATATGTCTCAGGTGCATCAGTCAGAGTCAGCCTTTGGTGGAGCAGTCTACGCTGATCACTTCAGAGGGACATCAAGTCTTCCCTCGGTGTTTGGTGTTCTTGACAGTCCACTGCTCAGTGAGAAGCTGGCTTGGCATTTGGGTGACAAGCTAGACTCCATCACTTCCTCATGAGTAGAGAGTGACTGCACAGCACATTTAGTTCTGTCCATTATTCAGATGACGGCTGATTTTGGTTAGAAGCATGTCTGACTGCAAGACAGGTGTATCTTTCAAATTCAGGGAGGAGGAAAACATTTCGTCTAAAGCATCTGGGGAGGAGTGGATTGACTCATCCTCTGCTTGTAAGTGGATGGCTAGGTTGAGGTTAGAGATACCTAGAAGGCCTCATCCTCAGTTTCTAAGGGACAGGAGCAAGTAAGGGACAGTTAGTGTTAGTCTTAGCAATCTGGGACAAGAAACAATGGATAATGCATGAAGATTTATTCAGACTTCTGCTGTGTGTACACCTCCAGCTTCCAGGGTGACTGGAACATGGCTGAAGGTTTTGCTCCTCTCAGTTCCACTGGAGATGGTTCAGGTTGGTGGGTCTGGACTAGCTCAGGCTGCAAGTTGACTGTGAGGAGACCAGACAGAATCACCATTGCCAAGTTGGAGCTACTTCCAATTCAGTGAGCCTCCAGTTCCCTCTCATGAAACAGGCTGCTTCCATCAGTAAACCAAATTTCATTTAAATTATCTACAGGAATTATCTTAAATCAAACCTATTAGAACAAAATTGTTCAATATACCTATAGATATTGGATCTAATTTTTGCAGAAAACAACTTACTAAAACAATTTTCTCTCCACCCTTGCCAGTGAACTATGAAATAATCACAGTTATAGGTTAAATTCACTTCTGATGAATATTGCCAGTCATTTTTAATAAACAGAGTAAGAAATAGTTTCCTTTTATCTAAACACTTAGCTTTCTGGGCTTAGGGGTAAAGGTTAGAGCAGGGAAACTTTTCCTGGGTATATCTAGAAATAGTCCCCAGAATACAGACCCTCAGTTTAGTGTTTTCCCCTTTTTAAACAAAAAAACAAACTTTTCCTGACCCCCTAGATAGGATCCTGGTAAGTTGTTTTTCCATGATGTCAGAGCCTCTTCCATGGCTCTGCTCTTGATCAGTTATAATTCTTGTTGGCCCTTAGGCCATCCCATATCAAAACTAGAATCATGGAATCATAGAAGCTTCCATCCCCACCAACAATAGATGTGGCTTCCCTTTCCCCCACGACTCTCCCAGTGCTTTTTTTTTTTCTAAATTAGACCAGTCTTACTCCACCATGGCTTTTGAGTGAAATAAAGCTTGATCTAGGTCCACCCAAGGCCACAACAGGACCCACCTCCTGGGATGTTAGGAACTAAGCCAATCTGAAGGCAATTTAAGTTTACGTCAAGTTAATATGATGGATACCCAAAATTCTCAAGGTCCACTGCAACACTAGATGTTTGGAGTTAATTAACTCCCACGTTACTTATTACAAAGGCAAAGCATGTCTTCCTGTGCTCATGCAAACAAGACATTGTCACAAAACAAAACATACAAAAGGTGGAGAGAGAGAGAGAGACAGAGAGAGACAGAGAGAGACAGAGAGAGACAGACAGAGACAGAGAGAGACAGACAGAGACAGAGAGAGACAGACAGAGAGAGAAAACACATACTTCACTTATATCTTGGGTGCAGTCTCCTGCATGCTATATCACTTCAGGTGATTAAGACAAAAGTTTCTGTAATCACTTAAAATAGCCCTATGGGGTGATCTCATACTGAAATTGCTTACATTTAGACTCATCTTCAATAATTTATTTGTTCTAATACAAAGTTTTGATTGCTTTTCAATTACTATTAAAGATCCACTACTTTTAATCATATAAACTTTCAGAAACTTTCCATGTAAATTATTATAAAAAATTATTTAACCATACATTTAATCACAATTTCAAAAGCAATGGAAAGTTCAAGATTTCAAATGAGATAAACTTGTTTAAAATAAAGATCATGTTTATGTAGGTCTATGGAGTTATTCTGGCACAGACATTGTCTCAGCTTCGTTAATTTTCCTAGAACAATGATTTCATGTGTTCTAGAATGACCTTCTTTTCACAACATAGCTTTTTAGCTTGCTAAGCTCCTTCAACTTACTCTACCCATTAAAGAGTTGTTTCATTTTCTCATTCTCTATTTAAGTTCCAGTTCCTTAAGTACTTTATACAGCTAAACAAAATTTTTATTAGCACACATTTTTCATCAACTTTAGTACACAGCTCAGGAGGTCTTACATTTAGGACATTAAATCTTTAACATAGGCATTTCCTAATTTCAAAAATTAAATAACACAAGTTGGGAATTTTAACCATTCCCAGACTTTTTTAGAATTTGATTCTGTCTCACACAGATTTTACCACAAAATAGTATTCAGTTTAACATGACAAAGTAAGTCTCTGAATATACTACCTTTGGCAACAAGTTTCACTGTATCACTGTCTTCCCATTCATCATCGATTTGCTTGAGCAGGCACCAGTAACATCTCCGTATGTCCTGTCATGCTAGTAGAGCCCAAGGGCACCTGCTTGCTCCAGGAACATAAAGAGCCTCAAACCATTCCATCAGGTCATGGCAATGAGGTCTATAATAGTTACTGGTATTTGGCATATCAAATACTACACGGGTAGCTTGCCAGGCTCTGCCGTGTGGGTAGCATACTCTTGTAGTCATCTTTAAATCCAGCATTTATTGATGAACTGCGCGGCCGCGATAGGCTGGTCAGCTGGGTGGAGTTCTGACAATGGGGAAGCCCAGATATGGAAGACGGAGGCCCTCATGGAATGGGGGTCGTCTGGCTTGTTGTGAAGCTCTGCTGGGGTAGTTGGCCAGGGCTGGAACCCGCCATCCCTTCTGGGCACCTCGTGAGTGGCTGGGAACTGGGAGAGCCAGTAGCAGCTCTGCCCCATGTCTGTGAGTCTCTGTGGAAAGGCCCAATATGGGGACGGCGGAAGGAGAAGCCGGAGGCTGAACGCCTGGCGGGGAAACCCTGGAAACTTCGCATGTGAGATATTCACAGACATGGGGCAGAGCTGCTACTGGCTCTCCCTGTGCCCAGCCACTCACGAGGTGCCGGGAGGGATGGTGGGTTCTAGCCCTGGCCTGCCACCCCAGCAGAGCCTCGCAACAAGCCAGACAAACCCCCACTCATGAGGGTCTCCATCTTACACATCGGACTTCCTCTTGTTAGAACTCCACCCAGCAGATCCAGCCTATCACAGCCCGGCTCATCGAGATCCACCCTGCAGCAGTCTTTTTTTAAATCCGGCCCAGGTATGCTGATCCAGAGACTCACAGACATGGCAACAAGTTTATTCCACATTAACATTAACCAGGAATGTTTGTCTTTAAAAGTTCCATCCTTAGAACATTGGTTTTTAGGACTAATGAAGAAATATTACAGGGTTAAAACACACATTACCATAAAAGAGCAAGGATTTCCCACTTGTTGATAAAGTTCTCTTAAGGTCAAGACTAGGTTTTGATACTTGATGACAAAACGGATGTGAAATGAAATAACCTTAATAATAATGTATTTTCATGTCCTGTGCAGACTAATTAACAATATAATCTGAAAAAAGGCTGACTACAGTTATTTTCCACATTTTTCCCCTATTCTGCATTCTTAGAAGCCACTGAAGTTGAAGCAGCTCTTTGTAGCAGCAGCTGAGTTTTAAGCTGAGTTTTAAAACAGCTTTCTATTTTTTCTTACAGTCTATTATCAGTTGGCTCTTTAACAGACAGACCATAAATTTTGGGAGGGGCTGGAAGCTTCTTCCAGGAGGGTAGACAAATAGAGCTCCAGTCTTTGAAACTGCCAATCAATACAATCATACTTCTTTTCCCCCTTTTTTCTCAACATTTATGTTAAGAAACATTCCACTTCTGTATAGCACAATCCAAAAACACCCAAACTTTTACAATTTCCACAAAGACCAAAAATTTACTACAAACACACATACACACACAAACACACACACATACACATACTCACACACATGCTTGAGGGATCAATTTGCTGTTTTCTGATCCAAGCAGGATAACCCCGATGGGTAGAAGGACAGGGCCAAGGCCAGAGCAAACTAAACCCCTCAGGCCTACTGAGATTTCCCCATGGTCCTCTACCTCCCCAGATCTCTCCAGGTCAGGAAAGAGTTCATTTCTTAAAAGCCAGCAAAGCTAAATTGAGATTCTTTCTGAAATAAGTATTTCTTTTAACAGAATTAAAAGGTTTTAGCCAGGCAACTTTCTTCTCCACAAAACTAATCCAAATCAAAATATAAACCACTTGGTCAGGGTGTTCCATTTTTCCGGGCCACTTACCCACAGTAACTTGTTTATTCTGTAATAAAGAGTTAAATTTATTGATCCCTCTCATGGTCATACCACACCCAATGATGGCCAATCTAATTACGAAGTACCTAAAGGAAAACGGCTTTGTTTCTCCCCATATCCCTTGGCCATTTCTTAAATTCTGACCAATGCACCATCATGGCTTCTAAAGGTGTTGTGAGCTTAGACTGATGAAGCCCATCTCAGTCATGAAATGAACATCAAAAAGACAAGACAAACAGAGACTAATACAATGAGGCAAATGCTCACCTCCCTGTCTGGGGGTGGAAAGAAATTCTTTGTTTAAAGGCAGGGTCGTCTTGGACCCACCTGACTTCTGGGTGGATTTCTGTGGAGAGTTCCCCAAAAAAGTGCGCACTCAGCAACTAAATGAAGAATCAACCCACAAATGATCTAATGACTCTGTTGTCACTTGATGTCACTTGTCTTCCCGTTGTTCATCGATTTGCTTCAGCAGGCACCAGTAACATCTCCATTCATTGGGAATGAGGTCCATTATTGTTACTGTCTTTGGCATATTGAATACACCACGGGTAGCTTGCCTGGCTCTGCCATGGCTCTGGGTTCATCCCCGGTACAGTCTTTTCCATGTCTTTTTCCATGTCAGACCATCAAACATCCAGGGCCCATGGGGCAGAGCCCTGGGTGTAGACAAAGCCTGTCTCCTGTCTGCCACCTGCCGACACAGCTGGGCACTGCAACCACACTTGCAACACCTTGAGGGGAAGGGATGAGTCTATTAGAGACCCAAAATTTATCACATCTTTGGGGTCAGCAGAAGAGGAAGAAGTGATCTCTGTGAAACTTCCAAATGTTATGGGGTGCCGACTCTCAAGGAAAGACTCTGCAGAGGTAAAAGAAGAAACAAGATGTTAAGTTGCAGATCTTACTCAGCTGAAAGGTCTCAAGCTGCCATTACTCCCTGGTCTTGGAACTCTGAGTAGCATTCCCTCTCATCCTATATCGACCTGAGTAAACTACCACTCTGTGCCCTGCTGTCCTGGATGTGGTCCTCGGGTGTCTGTATAAATGCAAACCTCACAGGAGCGGAGCATTAGCAGTTAGGCTAGTTTGCAGACTGTGCCACTTTAAGCATCTTCTGTTTTCCTTGTAAGAAGGTCTTTGTTACAGTAATTTTACATCTCACAATGCTGTGCATTGGAAACCAAATATAATATTTTAAATCAGTATTACTTCAATACATTTGTTTAATGGTGTGATAATAAAAATAATGTAGAAAAAATAATGATTATTCTTATATTAATTGTAAATACAACTACTTACTATTTTGTTTCACCTTTCTTCTTCAACCTGATTTTTCACCATTCTTAATATTTTACTTTGCAATTGTGTGTAAGTGTGTAAGCTTTCTTGCAACTTTAAATAATGTATTTTCCACATTTCACTATTTTCCCCATATAGACTAAAATATGACCAGAGGAGAAGAATCAGCAGTGTTGTGAACTTATCATAACAGATTATTACATTGCAATTTTGCAATTTTACTCAAAATATTTGGTCTTTGTGGACTGGGCCTTCTTTCCCTTGTGTCTAATCACACCTTTGTGCATAAGTGTATGTTGCCATGGGAAGAGGGATTTTTCCATGTATTTTTTCATAGATTATCGGTATAATCTTGGAATGTCCTTGGAAATTCTCTCAGTTGAATAGGGTCCTCACTGCCGGAGGCCCTTACCTCTTAGCTTCTCCTCCTGATGTTTTGCACCTGTCTCCATGCAACTCATTTTGTGTCCTTCAGCTATTACAGGTGGTCTCAGTACTAGATTTTAGGGAAAAGAGAGAGACACTGTGCTTTAGGGGTGAGAGAAAAGGGATATTAGGTGTAGGGGAGAATAAATTGTGGGAACAGGTCTGGCAGTTCAATAAAATTCATCTTGTTTAGTGATGTGTTAATTATGATTATGATGTATTGATTCTCTCCCAAGTGTTCCTTTTTCTTTCCAGGCTGCAGGAGAGTAGGCACAGGGGCACCCGACCCAGAAAATCTCCAGGCTAGGTCAGAACCCTTTAAATTTTGACAAAAACTTTTCATAAAAATAACATATTTCATGTATTTTTTAAATGGAAAAGACTTTTATATCTGTTTAATAATAGCAACGTCTTCAAAGGTGCATCAGAACCACTGGGGAGGAGAGATACAGCTGTATTCTCAGTCATTTCAGAGTTTAGCTGTTCCAGGTGGAGAGAGTGGAGGAGGATGAGCATGAGCAACTGGAAGCAATCAAGTGAGTTCTCATCTGTAGCCACCTAGGTCATGCCCGGCCCCTAGGAGTCCTTATATAGCCTTGCCCTTCCCCTCTGACACTTTCAATGGTCTGGTGGAGAGGAGGCTGCCAAAGGACATTGACCTCAATGGCCCAGGGTAAGTGTAATCCACCTCTCTGGTCCTGATAGGAGGGTGAGGGCTTCTTCATACAAGAGCTGAGGTGAGTGAGGGTGAACAGGGTCTGCAGGAGCTTTCTATGTCGGAGATGAAAAAACTAGGGCTTGGCTTGCTTTCAGGTCTTTGTTTCAGTGAACATACATTCTCTTGGACTGGGTCTGTGTTGTCAGCTAAGGTTGTTTGCAGCTGAGTAGCAATCACCATTTCTCCTTAGTTTCCTCTTTCTTCCTCCACTTTCATGCTAGCAGGTGTATTAGCACTAGCCTCCTTGCATCCACTGATTGAATCCTTACAGTAAATTTTATGATGGTGTTTTCTTTTAGAACTGAATCACTTGGGTCAGATAGATTCCATGACTCATCATATAAGACCGCCTAACTCCCAAAGCATTAGAATAGAGACGAGACCTATCTGTTCTAGTGTCCATTATAATATTCTTAAGTGATAACGGCCACTCCATTGTTCATAAGTAATAGGCAGGCTATCACTCATATCATGTTTTTCCTTAAGTTATATGCCTGGTGGGAATGAGTGTTCGTGCCCCTCCCCTTACTTTGAACAAATTACTCCAAAATAAGGGAAAGAAAAACAAAGCATAAATGCATTTAAGAGAACTCTGGCTGGGAACCATTTGGCAGGAATTCCTGCTTATTTGTTGCTAACTCACCTTTGTAAAGTGACCATATGTTGTATTCCCACTAGCTGGCAATAAGAAGAGGAACGTGCGGCTCCCAGCTCTCTTGTCTGAACTGCTTCTCTTTGCAGTCTTCAGTCTTGAGACATTATTTACTGAACAGCTGTAATTGTGCTATTAAAAACAGTATATTTAGTTTAAAAAACAAACTCCCAGACATATGTGTCTACTGTCATTGCCGGCTCATCTTGTTAAATATTGTCTGCGGAAAGCTTTAGTGACTGGGGAAAGATAGCTTTCTGCCACTGCAGTTTCTAAAGCCTGGTGCTATGGACATGTCCGAGTACAAGGGAGAGCAGCTGGTGAGAAAATGTGAGCGAGAATTTGACATGAACTTTTAAAGTGAGGAGACGCTGCTACCTAGTTTATTCTTTCATATGTCCAGGATGAGGAAATTTTTGTCTTCAGGAGATTTAACTCCAAGTTCACTAACTTCCTATTGATAGATTATTTGTGATCTGAGTTCGCTTTCTTCCCTCTTTACCAGAAATAGTTCATCTGTGATATCCAACTTTAACCTATCAGGCAGAGCCAGAGATCTGAGCTGAGGAAAATCTCAGAAATGTGAATTTCATGAAATGTTAATGAGACCACATTCAATCAGTTTGAAACTTTCTAGGAATGAAGAGTCTAGTTTTTGTTCACGACATCACCATGCCTGTTTGTTTAGCCAAACTAGGATGATAAGGCTTTCTTTGAGTTTTTTTTATCATAATTTCTATAAAAGAAGTTTCAATAAGCAGGAATAGGATTGTACTTTAACGATGTGTTCTCTTCTTGTATTTTCTATTGTCCAATCATTTCACATAAGCAGAGTTAGAACTGAACCTTAATGATGCATTTTCGTCTCATATTTTGTTTTCCAGTTGTTTCACATGCCTATGCCTATGTGTAAGTTTGAAGGTGAGAGGAGGCGAGTGTATATGTAGTGAGTTACTTATCCCATTCTGGGAGGAATGAAACGATTTTGATTAACAGCTATTTTCTTTAATATTTAAACTATTGTAATTTCCAGTGTCAGAGAACTCAGTTCTAATACACTATTGTTCTATGAAGCAATAGTTCTAATTCTACTGCTTTGTAAATAGTAGGTTCTGTAAGTGTTTAGGCTTCCAGATTTATATCTGCAGCCCATATTTAATCACTGCCTTTTATAAGCCATTTAAAATAAGACATTCCAGGGCCGAGCGATAGCCCAGCGGGTAGGGCGTTTGCCTTGCACGCGGCCGGCCCATGCTGGCCGGGGGTTCGATCCCCGGCATCCCATATGGTCCCCTGAGCACCGCCAGGAGTAATTCCCTGAGTGCAGAGCCAGGAGAAACCCCTGAGCATTGCCGGGTGTGACCAAAAAAAAAAAAAAAAAAAGTAAAATAAGACATTCTGTTAAGATCAAATCTGATGTCTGAAGACAACTGCATCCTATTTTAGCAGAGTAACAGAGTAAGACGGGAATCAGCTTCTAAGCTTACCCAAATTTAAATGACTGCCAATCTTGATACAGTAACAAACTCCTAAGAACAGGCTTTCAGACTGTGCTTCCCAGTTACAAAAGATACTTTATTTTCTGTATCTGTAGTCCTAAGGCCACACCACTAGGCTGAAAGATGGATGACTTATAAACTACAAATCGGTCATCTAATTCTTTTAGAGAAAACTGAAGTCTGGTTTGGAATTCTAAGAATCTAAAGATGTCAGCTTTATATTTAGTAGCACTTAGCATCATGTTCATTACCCAAAAAGTAGGGGCTTTGCACAGGCTCTAGACACCCTGCAAATTTTGGGTAGGATATACATGAATTGGCACTTCTAAATCTTTTTAATGCTTGAATTAATGAATATGTGATCCAGAAGTAAAGAAAACGAAGGAACTGCATTTACAAGTTGAAAAAATATTAAAAGAATAATTGTGCACTTCTATAAGAAAATTTGAGAGCATAGAAAGAACTGCCCAAGCACCTAGAGTATCATGTGAAATAGTAAATTACTAAGACAGCCAGAAAATTATCTAAGTGCCCTAAGTTGACAATATAACAAGTAGAACTTTTTGAAGACATATTAATATACTACAGTTCTAACGTAGCCCTTCATATATTTGTCTCGCTACTATTTTATCCTAATACTTTCATGTGATTTTAATTATATATTTCATATATTTTAAGTATATATTGATCCCCTACCCAAAATTTTGGAAGATTGGCTTGTCATTTTTATCTTTGTATTACAAATATAACATCAAAAACCCTTAAAGTGAAATGAAATCAAGTACTATGTGGAATATAAAATTGAGTTAATAAACTATTTTTTTCTTTTTTGGGTCACACTCAGTGATGCTCAGGGGTTACTCCTGGCTCTGCACTCAGGAATTACTCCTGGAGGGACTTGGAGGAACATATGGGAATTTGAGGATCTAACCCAGGTCGGCCGCTTCCAGGCAAACGCCTACTCACTGTGCTATCGCTCCAGCCTCTAGTGAATAAACTTTTTATCTGTTGGAAAACTCAAACCAGAGGGAGGTATTTGACTAATAGTAATTTCTCAGTTAATCTTAAAATTTTCCTTGTATATCTAATATGTTATGCTATAATAATTATATCCTGACTTGTGTTCTAATTGGTTTGCACAACACTCATATTTGTAATTACAACATAATCAATGTCTTGGGAAGCATTTCCTCCCCTAAAAATACATGTGAAAGTGCATTTAAAATTGGAAGTAGCGTTTCCATAGAGAGAGAGAGAGAGAGAGAGAGAGAGAGAGAGAGAGAGAATGAACAGCCAGTAGGGTGCTTACTTTATATGCAATCTCTCTGGATTTAATGCTAATAAAATATAGCAGTAATCCATGAGCAGAGCGGCATTTGGCCCAAAAAACCAAAAGAGAGACAGAGAACATTGGAAAGCAAATAATATCTCAATAGAGCTAAATATGGATGAATAGCTTAGTAAATGTCATATGTATGTGTATAGAAAAATAAAAGTAAATGCATTGTACTAATCACGTAACAGTGTTCGTACTGAGGTGGTGGTGAAATTATGGATAATTTCAATACATCTATGATCATTTTCCCTGTTCAATATAAATTTATGAACAGCTAATTGTAAAGTGTAAAATATCATGGTCTAAATAAAACAGTGTTTTCAGACTATTTCATGATTGGAAATAGTCTGAAACATATAGTTGTCAAACAAGAATAGGTTTTACCTGTATAAGTAATAGACTTCCTAGGGGAAATGAGTTCCTGCCTTGGTGGGAAGGCAGGATGCGCTCTTTAGGACTCACCCAGGGTTTCTGTCGGACTTAGCTCCCTTGACCTATGGTCATATGGACATATTGTTTGCCCAGTACAACACGGATGAATTCAAGTGTGATTTGCTTGTTCGAATTAGGTCTGACATTTCATGCTTGTCAGTTGCCATAACACAATAAAAATTCCATTTCTAGTTTTTCATGAAAGTTGTGTAAAGGGCATACCTTAGTCATCCGTGCACAGCAACAAGAGTCTGGAGCTCATTAACACCATTACCAAGTCACACTTTACTCACTGTTGTTTTCCCCAGTCACCTAACTCACTACACCTGTTTATATGACCGCTGGATCCTCAAGTTTCTGTTGGTTTGATTTCATTGTAGCTTATTCCTTTAAGTGAGGAAGCCAAATTTGGGGGAGTGAGGAAAAGAGATTTATTTTGCCTTTCTTTTATATTTGGTAAACTTTGTGAGAGAAATTGGGTGAGAGGAAACATATGTTGACACATGCTATTTAACCAAAACAGAAATTAGAAAATGTGGTATTTTCTTGGAGTTGAGAGAATATGCAAGGATAGACTGTGTGACTGAAACTTTTATCAAATAAGTATTTTTCCTGAAACATTTAAATTTATGCATTTTTGAAACTAATGTCTCTAAGGCAAAAGTGAAAAATTTGTGACTGTAAGATAAGCCAATTAGTACTTAGATTTTTTTAAATAGCTTGATTTTATTATTAATGATATGTATTTAAACTATGCCAGATTAAAAATTAGAGTCATTCCCAATGGCAAAAGATGAATTTACCTGGAAATAAATTATACTTTTTCTGGGCACTTTCAAGAGTAACTTTCACACCTGGGGATTGAGAGTGAACAAGGAGACAGAAGGCAAGACAATATTAATGACCTCTGGAACTCCCAGATGTGAATGACTCAATTTTTTTCTAATATTTGTAGAAGGACAAATATAGGTGAGATGAAAACAGCCAAAATTGTGTTTCTTCTATCGAAGTCCATCACATCGCCCATACCCCTAAAGTCATTGGCCCTGAACATGTGCATCTGGAGCCACTGTCAACTGCAATAGGATCTTATACCTGGGCTTGGGTGTTTGTAGTGAAAACCAAGACTCATTTTAACTGGCCTCTATTCTCAAACACAATGAGGGAGGAAAAGTAAAATATCTTTATTTTTATAATCACTATATATTCCAAGGATTTTTTTCTTTCTACTTTCCAATTATGATTAACTTGCATTTAGCATTTTTTTATCTCCTTAGTTTATGTAATGATCATTAGGTCTTCTTCCATGTATAAATCTGGCACATCAGACAACAATTTGCTCTGTCAGCTCCTACCAGTGAAATCTATTGCATTTGCCGAGCTGTCCCGCTTTTTGCCTTTGTAGCAACTTTTTAGACCACAATAACCATCATCAGTTTAAAGCAGGCAGATCCATTACATTTCCTCTGTTCCTACAGCCCCACATTAAGCTAATATTATCTATTTCCCAAGTGAAAAGAGTCCTTCAGTCCTATCAATTATTAATTCCCTTTGCAGCTAATGTTTTCTTTGAATTATTTAAATGCATCTTCATTTTATCAATAAACATAAAATGTTAAACAAAGAATACTGATGAAGGGCATTATTTAAGCTATAACATTTTATGAGATTATTTCAAGCGCCTTTTCCTGATTTATTAACACAATAGTATTTTATAATTATTTTTCCATTTCTAAAAAAAATCATGGTATCATCTAGAGGTTTGGAGGTTTTGTGAATGCTCTCTTCAACTTCTATAGTGATGTTGACAAGTTTTCTTTTAAAATATTCTTTTGGTATATATACACACAATACACACACATATATCTGTATCTGTGTAGCTCTTGATATTCACATACACAGAGGTGTATAATGTAAATATACAAGGGTACTTTAGTTTAGTAGTATCTTGTTTCTTAGCTTTGATCTTAAACTATTAAAGACAACATTAGGTTTAAATTTTCTGCTTTTAAATTTTATAACATTAAACTTGGTAAAACACTTGTTGAGATTTACACACATATATGCACTATGTGAATGAGGACATAATATTCTTTAAAGGGAAAAGTCTATAAATTGGGCAAATAAAAAAATTGGATTCTTTAATTATCAATCATTTATTAGATTTATTTCTTGTCAAATCTTGTAATACCCACTGTGTACACACAGACACAAATTAATAATATGTACCTTTTATTTGGCTTTCAAATTTGTATTCAAAGTTTTGTGATTTTATAAATCCATCAATATACCTGCCACATTCTGAAATTTAAACAGATTTTTTTAAGTAACTAGTCCATTAAAACCCTTATTTTGAAATTTTTAACAATTGTGAATATTTTAAAAAGAAACATGAAAGTAATTTTCATTCCATCTGGATGATCTTGGGGCTTTTTTACTATCCTCTCTCAGAAAAATGACATTCTTACACAAAAAATGGTGTCCATAGTGATGACTTCAATTTAGCAGGTTTGTATTACCTGCTGACCCATAATATCCAAGAAAGTCTCTGAAGTTTATAATATGCTATTATGGAAGCAGACATAATTTAATAATTATAATCTCAAGTATTGAGCAGTAACCTTAGAAGTAGCCAAGATTTGAGTTCACTGCACTCCAAAAAGAATTCAGTTCCATTCACCATGTATTTTGTAACAATTACAATTTTACAAGGATGAAAAGAGCTTGGTATTTGCATGATATGTGCCTTATTCTATAAAAATAAAAACGGTGAACTAGAAATGCTATTAACTTGCCCCATGGTCATAAAGCTAGTAACATTTACTACTAAAGTTCACATTAAATTGCCTCTAGTTTTTTTTTTTTTTTAGAGAAAAGTCTACCTTTCAAATTGTATCTGTCATTCATCAGAATTGCTTGAAATTTGTCAGTGTTTTGAGTCAATTGCAAAAAAGTTACCTAGGTGTATTTAAACTGATTAGATGTAATATATTTCTTGCAAACAAAAGTGAATTAAAATTCAAGTATTGGCAACAATTCATGGAGCCCTTGTGATCATATGTAAGTTTTTAATTGTACAACATAAGGTTCTATAAATTATTTAGTAACATACACCCAGGATAAGCCCTAGGAAAAAATATGAATAAATGGAAATAGCTCTTTTTATGTCTGAGTCTCTTTCTTCTAAATATAGTAACTGATAGCAGATTCATTACTTACTTTTGTTACCTCAAGTTTAAGGCATTTTAAATAGCTGATGCTCTCCTAGGCACTTTAGATACAATGTTGTAATAATTCCTGACAATGATTTTAGCCAGATTTTAATTCTTTTCAATAGATTAGAGACTCCATAATGAGAGAGTTACTGTATGAAGTGATATAGCTGATAGACCAATTTTAATGCTGTTACCTTTGTGGGGTGGATGCATCAAGGAGACCTTCATACTTTTATTAAATTGTATCATTAAGGTTGACATAAGGAAATTATATTTACAATTGTTTGGCAGTTTACGATAGTACAAGGGATATACCCTGCGTGCGAACAACCTGATTTAATCATAACGCCACTGAGCACCACTAGCTTGGCCCTGTGAGCACCACTGGCTTTTTATCCTCTGAGCACCACTGGCTTTGACCCTGGAGGGCCCTGAGCAAAAGCAGGATTGGTCCAGATCATCCCAGATAATGCATGGTCCGAACAGCACCATCTCCTCAGAGTGCTTCACATGAACCTCTACTCTGGTATATGGCTGAGAACCGAGAGAGGGACCTCCAAACCTCCTGAGCATTTGTTGAGAGGTCTGCCTTACCAAATAAAAATAAAATGTATTATTTGATACCGTGGGTTTTGTATGCTCTTATGGCAAGAGTTTTCCAAACGGTTAATAATCATAACTCTCTCAAAAAGATCTGATGAACTTGGAGATAGGACATTTGGTGACATTGAAGCTATACATGAGACAAAAAAAAAATACTGCATCTAAAACTTTAGGTCCCCTTTAGTGATTCTTTGTGGCTCTTCCACTACAAGTCTTGCATATCTCTGCAGAATTGATCTCTACATATAATTTTAATTTTATTATAGATGAAACTATAAAATCAATTCCCAGATTTGATTCTTGGACTGAGGTTATAAATTGAATCTTTTGAATCCCTAAAGTCCTAGTGGCCTTTTTAGAGATTCTAGGGAATTTTCCATTTACATAATCTGTGACAAGTTTTACTTCTCCCTCTTCAAAAAATCATATCAGGGGCTGTAACATAGCACCCAGTGGGGTAGGGCGTTAGCCTTGCACACAGCTGACCTAGGTTTGATCTCGTATCCCATATGGTCCCCCTGCTCACTGCTGGGAGTAATTCCTAAGCGAAGAGCCAGGGAGTAACCCATGTCCATAGGTGTGACCAAAGAGCAAAAAAAAATTATATATATACATATATAAATTATATATAATATAATATATATGTATATACATATATGTATTATATATAATACATATATGTCTATATAAATTATATATTATATATGTATATAAAATTATATACATATATGTATATATATAAAATTTGTATCGTTTCGTAAGGAGCTTAAATCTTTTATAATCTTTGAGTGGGGGAGGGTATTTGCGCAGCTTTTACACCACCAAGTATCGACAATAGCTGCAAAATATTCTTAGTGCCCACATTTTACCCGTGCTTTAAAAAGATATTCTATTAACATTTTATTTTCTGTGGGATTTACCATAAATAGGTGTTGGATTTTGTCAACTAGCTGTTAACTCCACTTACGTGATCATAAAACTTTTTTGCTTTCAGTTCTTTCACCCTGTGGTGAATTCTAATGGAATTTCAGTGTAAAAGCTCATTGTTTATTCTGAATTTCAAGCTTCGTGATGCTTTTGGGTCTTCTTTGACATGATAAAAATGTTTAGAATATTTTCCATAACTATATAATTTCTATTTTTAA
>JAJIBD010007958.1:0-66900 GCA_021461705.1 Cryptotis parvus
AGGCTCTTTTGTATGGTCTAAATTCAGACCAGAGCCAGAGTTAGTTCATTATATTGGATTGCTGTGGAAAAAGCTTTTGCACTATTAAAAGCCATTTTAGAACTGCACCGACTCGTGAGTTTTCATCTGTTCTCCCGCATCCTCGAAAGTAGAAGAGAACTTGACCTGACACTGTCGGGACCCCGTGGCCATTCCTCGACAAGAGGCCAGGGCCGGAGCCGGAGTAGCGCAGCAGGTAGGGTGTTTGCCTTGTACGCAGCTGGTCCGGGCTGCCCGGTTCGATCCCTCAGCATCCCATATGGTCCTCCCCAAGCACCGCCAGGAGTAATCCCTGAGTGTAGAGCCAGGAGTAACCCCTGAGTGTCGCCAGGTGTGACCCAAAAAAGCAAAAAAAAAAAAAAATTTCTGAGAGACCATAGCAATAGTATAGTGGGTAGGGCAATTTTGGCTTTTACACGTGACTGACTTGGATTATATCCTAGCAGAATGCAGAGCCAGGAGTAAGCCCTCGTAGCCCCTAAGCATTGCAGGTATGACTCAACAAACAAAAATCAGAAGCATAGGCCCATCTTAAGAACATCCCAACCTCTGCCTGGCATGTAGTGCAATTCCCAGATGGACCTTGTTCCTCTTCAAGGCAGCTACTATGTTCAAATCTTATCACCAGGCCTGCCTTATGCTTCAAATCGTAATACAGGTAGAAAAAACAGTACATTTCTCCCACAGTTGAATTTTAAAAGCTCTTCAACTGTTTATGAAAAATCGAGACTTGAATGTCTTGGGACGTCTTATTTCCTAAGGGCAAAATTCCTGAGCAAGAACTTCATGCTGAGATCCAAATTTAGCTCCAAAATGACAATCACAAAACGTGAGGTGATTCTTTTAGTTTCTCTAAGAAATTCCACTTCACAGAGTCCCATTTGTCCTCTACCCTTTCTTCTTTCTTATCTACGGCCTTATTTATAAAAAATGATTTAAGTCTATTTCTTACTCTCTGCATCAGGGGTGTTCGAATTAGAGGCTGGAGCAGGCTGACTTGGATAGTTCTTAGCCCCAAAGAATCTATTTATCTAAGGCTTTGAATCTGTCTTTTTGATATAATGCTCTGCTGAAGTACTCCCTATGAGATCAGGGAACAAATCCTTCAGCAAGCAACCTTAATAAGCTGTTGGGTGGTTCTCTTGAATTTTGCCACAGAACTGTTGGTTCAGTCTCCGCTCTCAAGGTGTTACATACACTGCACACAAACAGGTGTACAAAAGACCAGCTAACTGTACACTATGTGTCTGTTTACTCTAACTAACTTCGCCTCCACTTTGCTGTGAGCTCCTTGAGGGTTAAAAATACAAGTCTGAATGTTGGGGCTGGGACGGAGTGGTAAAGCATAGTCTTGAAGTGTGAGGCCCTGAGCATAAATTCCAGCACTGCAGAAAAATAAGAATAAACCTCCATACTTATTTCAGCAAAGAAACTAAATTCTATTTAGTCCTCCTAACAAATTGTTTTACAGAAAAAAAGTGAGTACAAGGATAAAATTTTAAAAAATAGGCAGAGCTGCCACTAGCTCTCCCTCTCCGCTACAAGGTATCCAGGAGGGAGGCAGGTTCTGGTCCCCCCAGTAACGCAATAGGGCCTCAGCCAGAGGAAGACCTGCATCATAACAACAGACATTTTCAATGTCTGACTCTACAGCTCATTAGAGTCCCACCCAAGAGAGAAGCTGATTTCAAGCCCAGGTATTCACGCCTTGGCAGCTAAAGTCATCGGACTCCGTGGAGATGGAGCTAGGCCCTTTCCTCCACCTCTATCCCAACCAAGAAGGCCTGGTGGACTCACCCACGAGTGATTCTGGGCTGTTGGTCATAATGCAGAGGCACAGACACATGGGGCAGAGCTGCCACTGGCTCCTCCCAAGGCTCTCAGCCACAAAGTTGTCATGACATCTCAAACTAGTAGAAAGCCATCACATTCTAAGAGCCTCAGAAAGTAAATTCAAGAGCAGAAATTGTCCAAATTCACCCATAGCAAACCGAGGGGGTGGATTTATCAATACCATTTCTATGTATGTGCTTTAATGGTCAATATAATTAGTGCCAGCTATGGAGCAGGGATGGGTTGAGGGGGAGTGGGAAATGAGGGTCTTTGGTGGTTGGAACACACTGGTGATGGGAGTGGTGTTGAATTATGAATCTTTCTAACAACTGTATTATGAAAGCCTTTTACTTTGTAAATCATAGTGTCTTATTAATTTTTTTTTTTGCTTTTTGGGTCACACCCAGCAATGCTCAGGGGTTTCTCCTGTCTCTGTGCTCAGGAATCACTCCTGGCGGTGCTCGGGACCATATGGGATGCCGAAAATCGAACCAGGGTCGGCATGGGCCGGCCCGTGCAAGGCAAACGCCCTACCCACTGGACTATCTGTCCGCCCAATCTTATTAAATTTTTTTAAAAAGAAAATAGGAAAAGAGAAGACAAGAAAGAGAAAGGAAATTGATAGGACAAGCAGGAAGAAAGCAGACAGAGGAAAGAAAGAGATGGGAATGCAAGAGGTGAAGGGAAGTAGAGGAAGGACAGAAGGTGAGCTCTGATAGGGAGAAGGAAGAGTAGAAAGAGGCGAAAGAGAGGGAGAGTTGTTGCAAAGAAAACATTTAGTGAGAGGTCAACTGGCACCAGAAGTAGCTTGGCCAAATATGATCTCACATCCAGGGGAGATACAGTGTGGGAGGATCACACTGACGCAATAGAACACAGATATGGAGGGAGTGACCACAGTAGCCTGTTGCAATACCAAAAATGATGGGCAATATAAAACTCTGACTAGAGCGACAAACTGAATAACAGCCCCCAAAAAATGTACTTTTGGGGCAGGTAAGACCTCCAGCTCTGGGCACATCTCTTTGACTCCACTGTTCTCCCTGCATTAACATACGCCTCAGAGACCTGAACCCTATGAAAGCAGGATGAGAATGCTATTCCGGTCTCCCAGAGAGGAATCGAAAGAGCTATGCTTGGAATATCACGCCTCACTCAAGTGAGAGAAGGAATCTGGAGTTCTGACCTCCGTCACTATTCCAGAATCAGGGACGCTGTCTCGTTTGCCAATGCATCGAAAATCAGATGGGCTGGACATGTAATGGAGATTTGGAGACAACCGCTGGACTAGAGCCGTTACCGACTGAATCCCACGGGATGTCAAAAGATCACGTGGCCGCCCACCTACAAGATGGTCAGACTTCCTTGTCAAGACCCTGAAGGAACGGTTTGAGGCTCTTCATATTCCTGAATCAACCAGATGCCATTGGGCTACATTGGCACGTGATAGGGTTCAATGGAAATGTTACTGGCACCCGCTCAAGCAAATCGATGAATAATGAGATTCAAGTGATCAAGTGATCAAGGGAGGTCTTGCTTAAAGCCTTCCGCTATGTAGTGAATCCAGAGAAACTGTATTAGAAACCAAGATTAGACTCTAACCCAAAGTTATAACCAATCCAAGGATGTGATTATTGGTGAGTCTATACTCCATATGTGTGAGAGCCTGCAGCATCAAAAATGAAGCAAACCCAATTACAGATAGACTTAGGCAAGACAAAGGCAGGAATCCAATTACAGAAGAAACTCATGAGGAACATACTAATATGTCTTTCTTCAGACTGAGGACAAGCATCTAACATAAAGCAAAGTGCTTGCATGTTGGTTTGTTTTTTAAAGGACTTCATTATTTGATGGAGGAATAGTGTGGTAGTTAGAATTAATTCAAAATATAACAAAAATCAAAGAATAAAACTCAGCAAATTGCATTAGCTAGAATAAGTCTTACATAGATTTCATTTTAGAGGTGCCTCTCAGACCAACTATACAGAGAAAAATAAAAGACTGAACCCATAAACAAACATACTTAAAAAACTGGAAAGAACAATGCATTTTATTTAGTTTTATTTTAATTTCTTAAAATTTAATCTTACTGAATTTTTCAACCCAGTATACTTTCATTGGTTTAAAAATTCTCAAGTCATTTTAAATCACCCCCAGACTGTGATATTGCCTTAAGACATGCAGTAAAACCAACTTCTCTCTTGGAAGTACTTTTCCTCATCTTAGGTTTCAGAGAACACTGATGAATTAAGTTCTCAGGAAAATCAACAGTTTGTTTCTTTAAGTCAACAACACACAAATGGGGCCAGAACAGAGCAATAGAATATGTAGAAAGGAGAAAGAGACGGGAGAGATAGTATCACAGGATAGTATCACTTGTCTTGCACACGGCTGACCAAGGACCAATTTCTGGCACTTATGGTCTCTGAAGTACTTCCAGGAGTAATCCTTTAGCACAGAGCCAAGTAGATCCTTGTATCACCAGCCAGGCCTGGTGATACAAAACAAGAAAAAATGAAAAATTAATCTAATAATTGAAATTGAATCTTCAATGACAGTATGGAAAGCAGGATACAGTGATACAGCAAACTGGGAGTGGCAACTAAAGGGACATCCAAAGTTTAGCACAGATGAAAAAAATGTCAAACATGAAAGATGAGATGTGAAGGTAGAATATGTGTAGAGATAGAATTCTAGAAAGAGGCGGAGCAATCTTTGAAAAGCAAGAAAAAAATACAAATGGATAATTTGCTCTTACCCACAGAGTTTTAAAGAAGAAAGAGAATAGATGAAGAGAAATACAGCCTGGCACCAGGACGCTATCAAAGACTGGGACTCATGCTTTGCATACAGAAGCCCTGGGTTGTGTGAGATTCTTAGAGACCGAAGGCTAAAGTGTACAAAATATTTCCCTTATTTTATCCTTCCCTGCAAAGCCTAAGCTTACATTCTGGTTAAACCCTTAATCAGAAATCTGTTTAGATGGGCAGATACAGTTCTCCAGAGATAGCCCCAAGGAATGGAGTCCTGCCTGATGCATGTGAAGCTGCAACTTTGACCCCAGTCCCATATGTCCCTCAGGGATCCAACACATATATTCCTAGAGGCCCCTAGACACCAACAGGTGTGACTCTGGTGAGCTCCGCACCGGGCCAGAAGCAATGCACTGCACTTGAGAAGCACTCAAGGACTGAACAGTGTAGCCTGGTTGGCTGAGGATCACTGGAAATGGGCCTGGGCTTTCTTCTCCCTCTTTCTCTCTTCTCTCTATTTTTTGGTCTTTTCCTCTCACACTCGACAATGCTCAGGGGTTACTCCTGGCTCTGCACTCAGGAATTACTCCTGGCAGTGCTTGGGGACTGTATGGGATGCTGGGGATGCAACCTAGGTCAGTTGAGTGCAAGGCAAATGATCTACCTGCTGGCTAGTGCTCTGGTCCTGCACCTGGGCTTTCTGTGAGGTCTAAAATATATTTAATATAAGAATTAAAATGAATGACAAATGTATATATACAGCAGAGTGTGCCTTGAGGGATCAGCCCACAAAGGGGAGTCTGGTGCCACCTCCTTTCTGGAATGTGCTTCCCTGTTCCTTCTTGGACTGTGCAGCTACATGGCTCCCCAGGACACCTTCCAGCCTCTTGAGTGTTAATTAGATCTTTCTCCACCATTCGTCATTAATCTCCGTTGATTGACCCTGTAGGCACCAGTGAAACTGGACCATCAAGGTTATACAATGGCAAGAATGAATAAAAGCATACAAAGAATGAAGAACTTGTTTGGAATTAAGATTCGTGGCATGGCCTGAGAGATTGAGCAAAATTCTCTGTTAACATTAGAGAAATATTAGCAACATGTAAATGAAACATTGAAACCCTTTTTACCCTTCCTTCCCTTCACTTCTTTTTTTTTCCTTTTGGGTCACACCCGTGGCGCTCAGGGGTTTCTCCTGGCTCTGCACTCAAGAATTACTCCTGGCGGTGCTCGGGGGACCATATGGGGTGCCGGGATCGAACCTGGGCGGCAGAGGCTGGCCTCGTGCAAGGCAAATGCCCTACCGCTGGGCTATTGCTCTGGCACCCCTTCACTTTTTTTAAATTAAATGGTGCAATACACCATTACCAATTTGTTCATGATTTGGTTTTAGTTACACAGTGTTCCAGCACCCATCCTTCCACCAGTGCATTACCCAGCACCAATATGGTGCCCCATTTCCCTCCCACCCCACACAAGCACACAAACTGCCGCTGTGTCAGGCACTTCTCTCTCTCTCTCTCTCTCTCTCTCTCTCTCTCTCTCTCAAGATCTCTCTCTCTCCTTTTTGTGCATTGTGGTTTGCAGTACCAATATGTATATCCCTTCTGTACTCAGTTCCAGTCTAGTGTTTAGTGTTACTCTTTCCAACTGCTATTGTCAAACTGGTCCTTTCTCTATCTTACCTACTTGCCACATCCCACACACATGCGGTGGAATCCAACTATTGACACATTCTCCTGGCCACTGTTTTACCTAGTCTTGGATATATTAGTCTCTTACTACTTTTTATTTAAAACCAAAAATGAATGCAGTCATTCTTTATCTGTCCTCCTTCTGACGCATTACGCTCAGCATGATACTCTCCATGTCTATCCATGTATAGGCAAATTTCATGACTTCATTTTTTCCTAACAGCTGCACAATATTTCATTGCGTAGTAGTACCATTGTTTCTTTATCCAGTTGCTTTTTCTCAGGCACTCAGGTTGTTTCCAGAATCTGGCTATTGTGAACAGTGCTGCAATAAGTAAAGAAGTGCAGATGGCGTTTCTGCTGTGTGTTTTAGGCCCTCAGGGTAGTATTGCTGGGTCAAATGGGAGCTCAGTTTCTAGTTTTTCAAAAGGCTGGACTTGTTGGCATTCCCACCACCAGCAATGGATCAGAGTCCCTTTCTGTCCACATCTGCGTCAACTCTGTTATTCGTGTTCTTTGGACGTATGCCAGTCTCTGTGGTGTGAGATGATATATCATTATTGTTTTGATTTGCCTCTCCCTGATGATTAGTGATGAAAATCATTTTTTTCATGTGCCTTTCAGCCATTTAAATTTCTTCTTTGAGGAACTTTCTGTTTATTCTCCCCCATTTTTTGATGTGGTTGCATGTATTTTCTTGTAAAGTGCTACCAGTGCCTTATATAACTGGGATATTAACGTTTTGTGGGCTAAGTATTGGGTAAATATCTTTTCCCAATCTGTGAGCTGTCTTTGTAACTTAGTCACCATTTCTTTTGAGATGCAGAAGCGTCTTAGTTTCATGCAGTCCCATTTGTTTATCTTTGCCTCCACTTACTTGGTCAGTGTTGGTTCATGGCTTCTTTCCCTTTAGTTGTGTTATTATTGTAGCTGCAGCAATGACCCCGAGTGGTACACACACTCCTTTGTGATACCAACACAAACACATGCTTGTGATGCTCACCAGGGGTTATACATCTAGTTATGGTGCTCATAAATTTGGCCCAAATGCTCACCAGGAGGTGCGCATTTATTCTTGGTGCGCATATACGTGTTCACCAGAAGTCTTAGGCTTTTAGTTCTGCTGCTCATGCACATTCTGTTCCTAGAGCTTAGCAGTGTTCACACACTAACTTGCATCTTTTGCTTACACATGGCTGCCATGTTCCAGGAGTCTACACATGATTGAGGTGCCCAGAGCCCCAAAGAGCAGCTCCTCCTGACCATTTCTGGTATATGTGGGCGGTACCAGGGATCAAATTCCAGCCTTAGAGGCCTCATTCTGGAAGAGAGGGCTCCTTATCATTGAGCCAGCCATGGGTCCTCTAAAGTTACCACTTTTTTTTTTTCTTTTGGGTCACACCCGGCAATGCTCAGGGGTTTCGCCTGGCTCTGCACTTAGGAATTACTCCTGACGGTGCTTGGAGGACCATATGGGATGCCAGGGATCGAACCCAAGCTGGCACAGGCCGGCTGCGTGCAAGGCAAACGCCCTACCGCTGTAAAGTTACCATTTCTAAGACAGTAGAATAGACATAGATAAAATACGTAACTTCTGAATCAAAATATAGAAATTTTGGATAAGAAAAATAGCATTTCTTTCAGAGGAGGGGCAATGATAAATGCATGAGTGTGAAACAAAACAACCAGAACTGTTGGGTAGCTAGTTCCCTTCTACCTCCAAAGCAGGCGGGAATAGATGAAGACTCAGGAATCTGAGGCAGTTTTAAAAATGCTTTACTTAACACAGATTCCGGCATACAAATCAGCAATAGGAAAAACCCTATGCTTAGGATTCCCTGCTAGAACCCCAGCCACGTGTAGGCCAAAATGGCGGCCACCACATGTAAAGGCCCTGTAAAAGAGGGAGACAAAGACAAGACTCTCAAGAAGAGTGCGAGCCCCAAAAGAGAGCCCAAAAAGAGAGAGTGAGAGAGGAAGCAGCCTAGTTTTATCCCCTGCAACTTAGACCTCCCACTATTATGGGAAGCAGGCAGGGTCAAATGCCCTCAGGTAATTTCTCCCAGCACCTCACCTAGGCCCTTTTATATGCTAATGTCTTGAGCCAAGATCTGCCTGGAAATGCCTTTATAGGATAAAAGAAGGGGGTTTCTGAGATGGCATGCTCTCTGTACCAAAGACTATACTAATGCCAGTTAAATATTTCTCCAAGCCTTCACAAGAGTCTAGTCTACTTCACGCTAGTTTTGTATTTTAGTTGCCTTTGAGTTATCAGGGAGCCATGCTTGCTTGCTTGGAGGCAAACAGCGTTTCTCTCTGGTCTAATTACTTGAGATCCAACGTGGCCAGGCAAATATGCTGGTAAGATCTAGCTAGTCCCACAATGATTATGGTAGAGTGAGAGAATATTTATACCAGCCAGTACAGAATACATTGTCAGATAAACTGCCACATTTAAACTACCCCCTGTCTACAAAGTGACCTGCAGGGGGCAATCCAGAGCAGATGCAGAGGCTTTTAGGCTTTTAGGTGCCCTGCAACACAGAACCACATAAGATAGTGGGAACACATGAAATCTACAAGGAACCACAGTGTATAAATACATTGAATACTCATTAATACAGAATAAAAAGAGTTAAATTTTGTTATATCCTATTATATTTACAAGAAGAGCAGAATGAGAATAAAAGTATGTAAAGGTTAAAAGGAATCAACATATTAGAATCAGGGGCTAAAGCAATGGTACAATGGGTAGAGCACTTGCCTTGCAAGTGTCCAACCAAGTTCAACCATGGGCAGCCCATAATAGTCCCCAAGCACTGTCAGGCATTATTGCTAAGTGCAGAGCCAAGAATAACCCCTGAGCACTGCTGGATGAGGCAAAAAAAAATAAATGAATAAATATTATCTGAATGATAAACCTGTACTATATAAATATTAAATAAGGCCACTTGAACTATATTAATAACATAAAGGTAGATTTTAGTGTAATTTTTAAATAAAGTAGAAATATTTTCTGAAACTAAAGTTTAATTTATATAAATTTATATAAGATTAATGAAGCTTATAAAATATGCAGCTAATGGCATGCATGGTCTAAAATTAAGTAAACAAACTTTACAGAACTTTTAGGAAAAATTGGGCTATATCACAAACTCAGCTATCTCAGAAATATATTTATTCAAACAGATAAAATTCATTATGATATAGAAAATTTGAACATAATAAAAATGTTTATCTTACAACTCTATGTGTAACTCTTGACCCAAGAATAAAACAAATTAAATACCCATGCTATTAATGAAAGACTCTAAATAAAAAATAACCACCCCAATTCATATTATGAGGCACACATAGTCTTCACTCAAATGTATAACAAGCCCATTATGAGAAAGAAGCATTGCAATGCATTTGTGAGCATTAATTCAAAAGTTTTACACTAAATATTATGATCTGTCTGTTGGGCGAGAAACACCAGAATAGAAAGCAACATGGTAGAGCTACTGAGAACAGAATATGAGATGGAGCAAAGGCGGCAGTGGACTAGGGAAGAGACCCCATAGCTGCAGCTCAACACTTGAGGACTTGAGCACCTCATCCAACTTTCACACAAATAGATGGATGATCTATTATTTTGGGATAATCTCTCATTTCCCCCTTAGATGCTCCACTCATCACCTGATTGACTAGATTTTATTATGAAATAGTTGCTCACTTATTTGTTCCTAGATGACTCATATTCCTGATATTTTCTATGACTCTTTAATGTTTTCTAACTTTTGATAAAGTGGTGGGAGGAGAGTGTTTGTGTCATTATTTCCCTGCTCTATCCATAGGATTGTCCCATTAAATGATTCCTGAAACTCAAAATTTGGCATATCTGGTTCAGATGAATAAGCTCGTCAGAGCTCCACCCAGCTGAAAAGCCCATCTTTCCCCATCTCGCGTGGCTGCAAATTGGCTGCACAGTTCATCAATAAATGCATGAGATGAGAGCCTACTAGTATCCCACCCACACGGTAGAGCCTGGCAAGCTACCCGTGTCATATTTGATGTGTCAAAACCCAGTATCAATTATAAACCCATTCCCTGAATGGTTTGAGGCTCTTAATGTTCCTGGAGCTGAGCAGATGCCCTTGGGCTACACTAGTATGTGACGGGACGTATGAAGATGTTACGGTGCCCGCTCACAGGAACACAAGTAATACAAGTGATACAAGTGACATTCAGATAAATAACTCATTGTGCACCTAAAGAATGCTTTCTTCATTCTTCTGAAGAAAGAAATCATGTAAGATGACATCCTAGAGTTTACTATCTGGACTATTTTCCACAACATAATTTGTCTTTTATCTAAAACTCTGATACATCTTTTAGGGATATTTTCCTTCTGTTAATTCTGTTTATAGATTATTTATTTCATTGCTATAAGCATTTAAACATTAGCAATAAATTTTCAAAAACTTATCTTCACTTTATCTAATTCTTTTAGTCTCTTACTAAATCATTTAAACATATTGAAATTAGTTTTAGGTTTCCTTGATTCCAGAATTACAATTATAGCCATAAGTATTCTATTCTTTTATTTCTAATCTAATCTGTTGTGATAGCAGTTTAGACTTAAATATTATTTCTGATAAGATTCTTATTTCTATCTCAGTCAGATATTGTCTTCTTTAATTTTTTAATTCCTTGACAAATTGAAATCAAAGTCTTTCTAAATTATATGGAATAAATTATTTCCAGAGATTTTTCTTCTGTTCCCTAGGGAACAGAATGATTTCTTCATCTGTCAAGTATATCCTCTATCTACTTATTTTTATCATCATCATCATCATCGTTATTATTTCTACCATGCTAATATTCTGGTGATTTTAGCACATTAAAGTGCCATATGGTTTCTTTTGATCTTACTTAAGCACTGCATGGATGATGTGTCCTCTGCTTAGAGATTGGTGAATTCTAATTGACTTCCTTCATATTTGAAATCTGTTTTCCATCCCTCTAAACTTCAATTAAAAATATTGACTATAAAATCTAATCCATTTCTTGATAGAGGAATAGATCCGCTTGGGCTATATCAAATCTTTGTTGAAAATCTTGGTTCTGATCTCCTCTCTCATCTGAAATTCCACCCTGTGAGGTGTCCTCTGCTCTTGGTAGAAATGACGATGCCAGTCCTGCCGTGAACTCTGGATTATATCCAATTTAGGTACTCTAGAAACAATGTCACAAAAAATACAATTTCAATTGGTTACTTTTTTTTCAACTGTCCCTTTCCAGATAAAAAGATTCCTAGTTTCCTTCTCAACTAATTCCTTTTGTTTTTTCACTAATTACAAGATATTTGCAAAGATTCGCTGAACTTTATTGAATAGCATTCTTTATTACATGTCCTACTTCTAAGAGTTAGCAAAATCCTACCTCAGGATTTTGCTAAAAATCGATTAAAAAAATTTATTTTTACCTCAAATAAAAACGTTTATTTTCCTGGCCACCATTTTAGAAGATTATGGTGGCATTGTCTTAATTTGGTTGCAGTACGATTCTTTCTATTACATTAAAAAAAATCATATATATTGACATAAAGATAAATTATTAAATCAAAAAGATAATAAAAGAGTTACAGTGATTTATTGTCTTAAAAATAGTCATTTGATCAATTTGTATATATTCAATCTATGTATTGTATATAAAGATTTTTATAGATATAGATATACCCATTTTTATTATAATATAAAATTTAATATATAATGCAAGTTTTTTAATTATGAGGGAATGTACAAGATATTAATGATTATATTTTCCAAATGAATAGTTTTAACCTTCTTTTATTTTCCTGGCTGCATTTTATAAAATTCCTATTATGCAGATGGATCGCTTTTTTTCCTTTCAGGCATGTTATTATTTCCACTTTTTTTCTTAGTTTTATTTATAGCACACCTTTTTTCTAAAATTTATTTGACATGGTTGTTAGCAGACAAACTATACAATGAGTTTAATGAAATAGAAAATAAGAACCAAAAATAAAACAAAGAAAAGATGAGGAAAAATGGGAAGGATAAAGAACTGCAAGGATGATTTGGTCATAAAGGTAGTTAATGAGTTGCTTAAATCTCTGATTCATTGAACCTGGAAGGTTCGTGGCATGTTAGGGAAGTCTATGGGGATCCAGTTAAGAAAGGGAGAGCTTATAAGTGACTTCCCTTGATATGGGTGCTATTTACCTAAGTATCCTGGATTACAGAATACTGTGTAATGTCATCAAGAAAGACATTGCTCTTTATACCTTGAGCCATCTTGGCCAGTGCTATCCAGGGATATACCTGAGTGTGTGTCTAGGATGAATTAAATAAACCACCAATGGAATTTTGAGTGTCTCATGAAAAAGTAAATGCTGACATAGGACAATACAGATGTTGACTAATCATCTGTATTGTCCTATATCAATGTATGTTGTGCCCTGCATAAGTAACTCTTTCACTGTCTGAGGTTCATTATAATGTAGGTTTTGCTGGGCAAGCAAACCAATATTCTATCTGCCTCCACACATACTCAAACAATTGTCTGACACTGCCTTCTTTTATTTTAATTTGAGGTCCTCACCCAGCGTGTTCAGGGGGTTGCTCCTGGTGTTGCTAAGGGGCCACTGTAAGTGGTGATGACAATTGGCTATGTGCAAAGCAAAGGTCTTACATGGTGCACTATTCTTACCTGGTATACTATCTCCCAGGCCCCTGCGATTTTCTTTTGATAAGGCAGAGTCTATTTCATCATCTGCCTCATACAGCCCCATCCCAAAAGATTTCCCCATTGTCTACTGAAAGTCTCAAAGTGGGCAATGCCACCCTGCAGGAGGTACCGAAATGACCAAGGCGGGAGGAAGCAGCATTCTCAGATGCAATCAGGATGCACTCTTTGGAAAGGAGGTGGTCAACTCAATAAGTTTGAAAGTCTCTAGTTTGCAAAGTAAAATGCAGCTCCCGCAAATTGATATTCAAAATTGTTAATAATCAGACCAGGAAGAGACAGTTCAAAGGACAGGGGTGAATGTTTTGCATGTGTGAGGCCCTGGATCCCAGATTCAATCCCAGTTCTGCAAGATTCCCAGAGCACTTCCAGGGAGTGACCAAGAAACACAAAGTCCTCAATGATCAGTTGTACCCTATTCATCTAAATTATTTCCACCAACTCAGAGTAGTTACGATTTGTTCTGTTTAAAGGATAAAGTTTGTAATCACATAAACTTCTCCTTAAAATCCGAGTGCCTATATAGAAGGGAAAATACAAAATATCACTTGTATTACTTGTCTTCCCATTGTTTATCGATTTGCTTGAGCGGGCACCAGTAACATCTCCATACGTCCTTTCACATTCACATGCTAGTGTAGCCCAAGGGCATCCATCACTCCAGGAACATGAAGAGCCTCAAACCATTCCTTCAGGTCATGGGAACGAGGTCCATAATTGTTACTGGTTTTTGGCATATCAAATACGACACGGGTAGCTTGCCAGGCTCTGCCTTGTAGGTGGTATCATTGAGATATATGTTGTAATAAGCAATATAAAGTAAAAATCAGTGTCTGCTAAGGCAGACAGGGGGTAGACGGGAAAGTAGGGACATTGGTGGCAGTAAGGGCACAATAGTGGTGGGACTGGGGTTGGAATAGAGTCCCTGAAACAACTGTATAATAAGCTTTGTAAATCAAGTATTTAAACAAAGTTCAAAAAGATTTTAAAGAAAACAACACTTAAAAAAATGCGTAATCCTGGGGTCAATTCCTGACATCCATATGGTCCTCCTGAGCACCACCAAGGCTGATTCCTGAGTGCAGAGCCAGCAGTAACCACAATAATCTAAAATTTTTTTTATTAAAAAAGGGTAATAGTACAATAACCTTTTTTTGGTCACACCCGGCATTGCTCAGGGGTTACTCCTGTCTGTTTCGCTCAGGAATTACTCCTGGCAGTGCTCGGGGGACCATATGGAATGCCGGGATCAAACCTGGGTCAGTCACACGCAAGGCAAACACCCTACCCACTGGGCTATTACTCTAGTCCCCCTATTTGCAGTATTTTTTTTTTTTGCTTTTTGGGTCACACCCAGCAATGCTCAGGGGTTACTCCTGGCTCTGCACTCAGGAATTACTCCTGGCGGTGCTCAGGGCTCAGGGGACCATATGGGATGCCGGGGATCGAACCCGGACCGGCACAGGCTGACCGCGTGCAAGGCAAACGCCCTACCCGCTGGGCTATCGCTCGGGCCCCTTTTTTTGCAGTATTTACAATACTGCAATAGTGCAGTGGGTAGGACAGTTGTCTTATAGGTGGCTGACCCGGGTTCCACCTCAATATCTGTATTGTCCCCAAGCACCACCAGGAGTAATTTCTGAGCATCACCAGGTGTTCCTTCCTTTCAAAAAATTAATAAAATTTTAAAATTATAAAACCAAAATGTGTTTATGGGGCAAATATGCTGCTTTCAGAAACCATGACCCACATGGACCTGGGCACAATGCGGGAAGACACAGCCACGACAAGGGCGCCGCTGATAGCACAGAGAGGAGGGTGTTTGCCTTACACGCAGTCAATCCAGGTTCAATCTCCTGCAGTCCCAGGGCTCTAATGGGCACTGTGTTGTGTCCAGAGACTGCCTTCACAGTCCTGTCCACCTTTGGGAGCAACCCAGGGCAAAAGCCTGGAGTCTCAGAGCCCTTATCTGAGCTTCTCGTTGAGGTGTGTATAGCTTCTGGCTTTCAACCTGTTCTTTCTTCCTTCCCTCTCCCTTACTCCTGGCTCTGTGCTTGGGGATCACTTCTGGTCGGTTCAGGGCACCACATGCGGTGCTGGGGATTAGACCCTACTTGCATAAGTATGGTGAGCAAGTGCCCTTCCTGTTGTCTGCTATATCTCTGGCCCTGGAATTTCTAGTCACCCCACCCCCACCTTTGGGTCATACCTGTTGATGCTCAGGGCTTACTCCTGGTTCTGCACTCAGAAATTACATCTGGTGGTGCTCAGGGGACTATATGGGATGCTGGGGATCAAACCTGGGTCTGCCACATGCAAGGCAAATGACCTCCCCACTGTGCTATCGCTCTGGCCCCTCTAGTAATTTTTAATGATTACCCAGAGAAACTCATCAATCTTTGCTGTCACTTGCATAGTTTGCTGGCGTGTCTGTACCCTGACTTGACTACGGGTTTTGAAGTTGTTAGAGCTTCCAGAGCCTGAGTTATGGGTTTGGTGAAGCTCAGATTTGCCTCAGAAGGGGCTCACAGAACCTGCATTTTCTTTCCTGGCTTATTACTTGTTAGGAGAAAATACTTAAATGTTGTTTAAAAATGGAGGGTGGTGGACGAGAGAGATCTTACATAGGCTTAGGTGCTTTTTCCTTTCTTTTTCTGTTTTTGAAGCAAAACATTTTATTTGAAAATTCAGGGGAAGGGAAGGAGGGAGAGAAAGTGAGTGAGTATCTCACTCGAGAGAATAAGGCTTCTTCAGAGGTGTAGAGGGCTCAGGTGCTTTTCTTGCATGTGGTAGTCTGGGGTGATCCTAAGAGCAGAGCTAGCAGGAGCCCCTCAGGCATCAGATTCTGGCCTTACCCAGTGAACTGTCTCTCCAACCCATTTTCCTTCTTTCAGCTTAAAGAAAGGGAGGTCAGGGGCTGGCGCAGTACTGCAGCAGGTGGGCGTTTGCCTTGCACACAGATGACCTGGGTGCTATTCCTGGCACCAGGAGCGCAGAGCCAGGAGCAGTTCCTGAGCATCAGTGGGTGTGGCCCCCGAACAACAAAACCAAAAAGAGGGAGGATGGGTGTGAGTCTCAAAAAAAATTACATATTAAAATTAAGATACAGGTTTTAAGCATCTTTTCTACTCTAAGAACTGAATCAATTTTCCCGTGTCAACTAACTGACAATATCAATTTGACAACAATCCTTTGATTCATGTTCTAAATATTTAGTTACATGTCAGTGTTTACTAAAGTTTTTGTGAATTCAGACATATTTCACATATCAATATGTATATATTTTGGCTTATACCATTGCTCCTCATAATTGGCTCAATAATAATCTCTTATTTTGGAGGGATCGTACTAACTGGTATTCAGGGCTTACTCTTGGCGCTGCTCAGGGACCCATATATAGTGCTGGGTATGGAACCAGAGCCAGACTCATGTAATGCAAACACCTTAACTCCTGTATTATCTCCCAGCCAATATTAACTTTTAAAACACAAATTCTATTTGGAAAACACAAGTTATATTAAGTATCTTTGTTGTCACTTTAAGTTGATTACACTGTAAAGTTTATCAACAGGCATATACAACTAGCAAACATGGTTAATATTCAGCTGAGTAAGAGTAATGGGGCTGTGTAAGAGTAATGGGGCATGTGAACTCCATGCTGTAAAAGCTGCAAATACTCTGGATTTGGAAGATAATCAGGATCAATAGAAGCTTTCAAGGCAGGATGAGTCCTCCGTGAGCACCAGTTCTGCACATGGGCCATTTGCTCGGCATGGTATCACAGGGTGAAGGAGGTTTGCTGGTCTAGGACACAGAGAGAGACAGACATAAGCATGTAGTACTGCTAAAGGCAAGGCCCTAGCGCCTCTCACCTTGTGCAGAAATTAATTTGAGAAAGATGTACAAAATGCGAAAACTGAAATAAGATTGTTTGAGTTGGTTCAGTTAAGAATTTATTCAAACTGGTTGTACATTGTCATTTTCTAAAATACTGTGTCCCTTTTGTTTGACTTTAGATTAGCTTACAGCATTATAAACTGCAGAGATATAACTATGCAGTTTATAATGCTGTAAGCTAATGGCAAATCAACCTCACCCTTTTGTGGCTCTTGCTGTGATAGCTTGGGAGGGAACACTGATCTTTCTTTTAGGTCGTTCCTTCCTTTTTCTTCCTTCTCCTCCCTTCCTTCCTCCCTTCTTTTCTTCTTTCCTCCCTGTTTCTCTTCCTCCCTTCCTTCATTCCTGTTCCCTTCTTTCCTTCTTTTCTTCCCTCCTTCTCTTCCTCCCTCCATTCCTTCCTTCCCTCTCCTTCCTTGCTTCCTTTCCTGGATTGAACAAAGGTCTCATGCATGCAAAGTCTGAGCTACAACCATTGCCCAACTTCTCACATGTTTTGGTTGTGACACTGATCAGGGTTCACACATCTGGTTGTGTTCATATACTTGGCTACAGTGCATATTGAAAGTGCCACACTTGCTTACTGGGGGTCTCACACCTGTCCTAGATACTCTCACATTTTCAGTCAAGGGACTTGCCAAGGGTGACAAACTTTAGAGATGGTGCTCCCACGCACCTGACTGTGGTGCTCTGGAGATCACAAATTCAGTTGTAACTCTGGGGATTCCTAGAGAGCAGAATTGCTAGAACCTTGCTCAGTGCTTGTAGATGGCAACAGACATTGAATTCATGGCCTCACAATTTCCAGGCATACGCTTTGCAACTGAACCTCAGTGGAATAGCTTTAATGCCTCGTTATGTGTACAGAACTTAGCAAACCTAACCCCCTAAATTCCAGTGGCATCCCATCAATAAAGACCCCCTACACCTTCCTCCTATTCCCACCCTTTGCCTCCAATGACCACCATTATTTTCACTGTGTCATAAAATTAGTTTTGTTGGGTTTGCCAGTTCATTTGCTTTAATTATTTGTGTTTTGCATATGAATGAAACTTTCTTGTACTTGTCTTTTACTTCCTTACTTCCCTTAGTATAATTACCTCAAGTTCTAAACTGCATCTAGAATAATTTCATATAATAGATTAATTGTCCTCTTCCAGAGAAAAGACATATTATCCATCATTCTTCACTGAACATTGAACATTGCACGGTATATTCACTAAATATTGGTCTAGGGAAAGCGATAATATTTGTTTAATCTGTAGAAAAAGGAATCTATTGAAGGATGGATGTATGGATGGATTTTCAATTAGTAGACATAACTTTGTCCTCTGGGAAAACAAAGCATGATATCTGATGTGCCTGCCTTAGAGAAGCTGTCAGTCAGGTAAGCACAATTAATTAAAACTCGAAATGGGAACCAGAGAGATAATACAGTTGGAGATAATACAGGTGCTTGCCTTGCACACAGTCAGCCTGAGTTTGATCTCTGGCACAACATTTGATCCCCTGCACCCCTCCCACAATGATCCCTGACAGTATGCCCAGAGGGATTACCAGGTGTGGCCCCAAAACGAAGCAAACAAAAAACAAAAAACTCAGAAGGGTCATAGTCTTGTCTGGACTTCATTGCTTGCCATCTTATACATCTTCATACGTTGCCTGCTTAGAACTAGAGTTGGGCTGGAGGCTAACAGTCTTTTAAACTCTATGAAAGGCAAAGTATATCTGAAAGCCCAAGTTAGAAAAATTAATGTGATTAAAATTCATTTATTAAATGCTTAGGTACTACTGTGAACCAGACAGTAGTCAAGTCCCGGAACTTAGTAGAGAACAAAACAAGAGTAAGTGTGCTATTGTTAGAAATTAATTACAAGTTGCTATCAAAGTATCTAACCTAGTTTGAGGTCAAAAGCCCCTGAGGAACAATTGACATTTGACAACCAAAGTTGAAGGAATAAATAGAAGTGAATTAAACAAAGAACCTGGGAGAGAGGAAGTGTTCCAGGTAGATGGCACAAAATCCCACAGCCTGGAACTCCAAAAGAAAGATAATCCAGCACATCAATCAAGGATTATCTCTAAGGAAGATCATCATGGTGCTATTTCTGATACTGAAAATAAAAACAGCCAGTGTTCAATAAAAAGAGAAAGATAAAGTAAGTTGTTGAACACAGAATTTTAAGGGCAGTGAAAAACAGTGTATTATAGTGATGGATATGTCATTGTACTTTTTGTCCAAACCCATGGAAAGCACATGACCATGTCAATCCACATGTGAACCATGAACTTTGAGTGGCCACAATGTGACCATGTAGACCTATCAGCTGACCAGATGTACTATTCTCTAGTTTCAGAATGGGGGAAAGGTGCCCAACAGGATGGGCAAAACATAAAATAATACCTTCCTGTCTTTCTCCCAATTTTTCTGTAAATCTAAAACTGCTTTCAAAAAACTGTAAGTCTTAAAATAACTAAACATGTGTCACTCATATAATAGAACCCAATATACTGTTAAAAATAATGTTTCAGGTGACAATGCTAAAGATATATTGTCAATATTTTTTAAATGTGCTGGATATGTAATCTACATGATCCAAATTTCGTTTCATCTACATTCTATTTTATGTTGGCATCGCCTGTTCAGGTCAATTACCCCCCTTTCTACCTATACCTGGGAATGGAATATCAGTAATAATTTCACTTTGTTCAAATTCCGTAAAACACAGATTGTGTGCTTCTTTTGTTATGAGAAAATATTTTTAAAGAAGGAGGGAGCTTGGTTTTTCAGTCCCTGGGGCCGAATGCTCTCCCAGGGGAAAAAACAAGCAGTGTTTTTGCATCAGCCTAAGCACAGCGAGCTGCTTACTGAGCAGGTCCCTGGCTCCCCCAGAGACCAAGTGCCACGTTACGGAAGAGGCCACAGATTAAAGCTACTTGGGACTGTGGCAGTTCTGCCCCAGCCTCCTTTGCGTGGGGAATTTTTTCTTCCCCATATGTTTGCTTTCCTTAACTCTCATAGGCGTATGCTCATAAAGTGCCCTGGGTTGGTGTAAGGCTTTTTTAGAAGCCATGACTGTAGGAGGAACCGCAGAGATGGAGCCAGGTTTCTCTTAGCAAGTGTGTTGGGAAACAGCTGCTCCGCAGTGCAGGAAACAGGCTTGCCGGGTACTGCAGAAGAGCCAGGGCCCGATACTGCTTGTTTACCCATTGCCCACGCCCCACGCAATGTGGAGATGCCAGATTGCCCCTGTGCAAAGCAAAGGTGGGAAGAGGCCATCAGTGCGGCAGGGAGAAAGGGGGAGAGCTTCTGAATGTAGGAACTTGCGTGTCTAGACTCTCGCTCCATTTTGGAATCTCTTGCAGAACTTTCCAAAATACTGAGGCCACAGGACCACACCCAGAGGACCTGCTTTAGTCACCCTGGGTGTGGCCTGGGCCAGGCCAGCTGGTATCCTTTCATTCTCTTTGCTGAGCTTTGTACTAGCAAAAGCCCTTCTCAAACATCCAGCCCTTCTCTTTCCTTTTCCATCTCTGAAATCAATTCTGAACACTCATTTCCAGGATTGCAGTGAAGGTGTTTGGTTTCAGGGGTGGACTGGAGTAATCTTGTGTGGTGCTGGCAATCAAACCAGGCTCTTCATGAAAGACACACACTCCAACCGTTTGAGCCTTCTCCCCACCCAACCCCTGTGGGTCCTTAGGCGAGTCTCTTAACCTATTGGAGTCTCATTTCTTTAAAGAAATGGACCCAGTTTACCACCTCTCGGGTTTGTTTCTGAATCACAGTGAGAAACAAAATTACAAAGCTGTTCATGATTAAGTTTCAGTCATAGAATGTTCTATCACCCATCCCTCCACCAGTGCACATTTCCCATCACCAAATGCCCTCAGTATCCCTCTTGCCATCACCCCACAGTCTGCCTCAATGGCAGGAACTTTAGTTCTCTCTCTCTCCCTCCCTCTTTCTCTCTCTCTTTCTTCTCTCTCTCTTCTCTCTCTCCCCTTTTTGGGCATTATGGTTTGCCTCATAGAGCACAAATACTGAGAGGTTACCACGTTTATTCCTTTACCTATTTTTCAGCACATAGTTCTTATCCAGGGTGATCATTTCCAACTATCTTTATCACAATGGTCCCTTCTCTATCCCAATGGCTTCTCCCCAGCACTGGAGACAGGCTTCCAACCGTAGACCAATCCTCACCATTTTTTTCACCATCCTTGAGTATTAGTCTCATTCTCTGTTTTATTATATCCCACAAATGAGTGCAATCATCTATGTCTGTCCCTCTGCTTCTGACTCGTTTCACTCAGCATGATACTCTCCTCATAGAGATGGACCCTGTTTATAGCTCTCCTAACACTTCAGCAGTCACATAATGTCCCCTAGCCCTGTCCAGACTGAAGCAATCCTCAGATTATCTGAGTCTGGATTCAAGCATCCAAGAGTTATTCATTCCAACTTCTTCTCTTTGATCTTTCAGTCCTAGAAGTAGCAGCTACTTTTTATAGCAGCTGCATCCTGATGCATTGACACAAACCAGGTGAGGAAACCTTTCCAGCAAAAGGCTGGATCTCTCCACTCACTCATAACAGCACAGAGCAACCAAATTCATGTCATGTGAGGAAGTGTCACAGGTGCAGTAAAATCTATGTACAAAAGAAGAAATAGGCTAGTTTCCTTCCCCCCCACACCCCACCCCGTGCAATAAGCATTTTGCATACCCTTGCCTACTGTCTTTTTACTCTTTTGATTACCTAGTAAACACACATAATCTTGTTTAAAGTTCTCTCTGTAACATTGTCTCTGTTCAAACAGCTATTGTTATTTCTGACTCCTATCTGGACTCAGTTGTCTCTAATGCTTGTTGAGCTAAGTAGGATGGAAACCAATTTTAAGTATTCTCTTCAACCCTTGGCATATTGTCTGATTTTTTTTTAAGAAGAGACTTTGAAGGGAAAATTTTGACCTAAAAATGTATTCTCCTTTTGTAAGTACTTAGTACTGTCTTTCCACCACTTTGGCTGCAAAGGGAGTATATTTATCTGTTAAATATTTCATTTCATTTAAATTTTCCCTCTGAGGATGGGAGAGTTGTGTTCTCAGAAACATCTCTGCTTATTCCATCTTGAAATTTTGCTCTGATAATGGCGTATTTGTATTTTAAATATATATGTTTTTTAAAGAAGAAGCATGAGAATAATAACTATGCTGTCAACCCCAGGGTGGTTGTGAAAAACAAATTAGAAAATGGGTGGAGGGGGAATGCTTTACCAAGTTAAAAGCGCTTCATAGAAATGAGGAGGTGGAAGAATCACAAAAATCAGCCTTCCTTAAAAACCCCCTTTATAGTGCGGTAGGGAAATATTAAACCGCCTATTTCCTGGTTTTTAAGTGTATTCTTCAGATAAGTGAGTATTCATTGTATATCCTGTTAAGTACCCTACATTTGCACTGTACAAAATGGCAGGTAGGGTCAAATCTCTACCTTCAGTAAGTCAGAGTCATAGATCTTGACCAATACCTTGAGATTAAGAATTGACAGATAACTGGGCTTTTATCCTGTTCCCTTCTTCAACGTCCAAAAGAGCCACTGTGTTGGAAGCCATGCATATGTAGGGAACTTGTGCTAGGTTACCTGTGCAAGTGGAAAAATTTGCAGTACAACCTATAATAGGGACCTTAGTCTAAAACTTATGATTTTGTTCAGACAAAACTATCGAAGTAAAGTGTGTCCTTCCATTATATAGGTAACAATAGTGTCAGCAACAGACTTCCTCAAGCAAGACAGCACAAGGAGTTTTTGGTATCACATTATATTTTGTATTTGGAAGTACTGTTCTGTTTTTTATCCCTTCCTCAAAATACAAGGTAGATATTCTATGAAATGTGTTCATAATACTTGTTACCATATATTAAATTTATTTCTTTTAAGGCATGTTTTAATGGCATTTGTATATGATCAATTTCCTTTGCACGGCTCTATGTTTTATTTTATGCATAGAAAGAGTCTAGAGCTTTAATCAGACTGTTAAAGGATATGTGACATATCAAACATTGAGGAGCTTCACCAGAAGACAATAGGCATTTTCTCCAAAAGCAATTTATCCTTTGTATTACTCAGTCTACTTATGTGCGCCAAGGTGTGAATGGTACCAAGAATGGAAGCAAGGACCACATATGTTCAAAGCATGTACTCTACCACTTACCTACATTCCTGAACTTCAATCTATATTACTTTTATTAATTTTTAGTTATCATATCTTGTGGTAATAATGAGCTCTTTATTTCATAGATACTACTATCCCTCCATCATTTCCCATCGCCCTTCCCTCCCCTCCTCCATCACCTCAATTCTCCATTCTATTGATCACATGTCAGAATTTTTTTAATTCCTTTCTTTGTTTCTTGATACCCCATACATGAATGAGATTGTCTAATATTTAGTTTTACCCTCTCACTTAATTCACTTAGTGTGACCAATCTATATCTTGATTATCACTGTTCTCTTTTGCTCCCAATGCTGATTTCCCTCTGTGCGTGAATATTGCTCTGGGGGCCACAGCACTAGGACTCAGGTGTTTGTGCAGTGCCAGGGATCAAACTCTCTGATCATGACTTTGAGTTTGAGGAACTTGTTAGCAAACCATTTACTAGAATATTATAAACAAATATGCAGATGAGTAAGAGCTCAAAGACTGAGCGCCGTGGGATAAGGCAAAAAAGAAGGGTATCTCTGAAAACTGAACTCACTGTAAGTGTAAGTACAAATGGCTAATGATCTTTAGTGAATGTCAAAAGTCAACATTTTCCCACTCTTCACTCGAATCCTCAGGGTGTATGACCTGCAGTTCCAGTATTCTTTACTATTTCTTTGCAGCATTATGGTTTTCACTCAGTGGAAGCAACAAGATAAGCTCTTCTTCCCTTAACATTGGAAAATGAAAATGTTTTCTATAAAGGACCAGTTAGTAAATACTTTGTGGACCAGACCAGTTCTATTGCAACTTCCCGGCTTGACCACAGACAATACAAAAACAACGAGCATGTAGTATCCCAATAAAGCTATATAGACAAGGAAAATTGAATTTCCTGTCATTAATACATTGAATGAAATTGTTACCATATTTTTTCTTTTAGTCATTTAAACATGCATAAGCTATTCTTAGCTTGCAGACCATACTACAGCAGGTGGCAGGCCAGGTTTGGCCTGTGGGCTATGGTTTGCCTACTGCTCTATAGTCCTCATGAAAGCCAAACAGCTGGCACATAGGTTGGAAGCAATCTGGTCCATCCCTTGCAATTTCATCTGGGCTAAACTCTCAAGCTGCAGTTACAGGATTATAATGATAATTGCAGTGGCCCTAGGTTATTCAGGGTCTTAGATGAAAAGTACTTAATTCTCATTTTAAATCATCATTTTTGTTCTCTATGTGCCAAAGCTTTTTAAGCTTATGAGTTTTGTGGTTCAAGCACAATGTTTAAGACTTTGCATAAAAATTAGAAAAACTTATTTCATAAAATTAGAAACTCAATCTCCAGACTCAATGTTCAAGAGTATATTTCCAGAAAAATGTTTTGGCAAAGAAATAATGTCTTCTTTCCTCTGCAGAGTCTCCCAGTGTGACCATCAAAACCAAAGCATCAATGTCATCAAGGAAGATATTAGCTGGAAAAGGTTCTTGGGTCTCACTCCAGATCTACTGAATGAGAATCTAGGGATGCGGCCTGGAAATGTTGCTTTAATCAGTCCTGCAAGTGATCCTAAAGTTTGGAAACTACTCTTGTGGGGAAAATCCTTGGAGCATCCAAAACTTAAGTATATTAGAAGCCAGATCTGGGTTACTACTTGATTGAACAAGGTTGTATATTCCCTTTGAAAGGCATCAATTTCTGATCAAGTTTTGGAAGATGCTAATCTTCCCCTGAATTAGAGTTCACATGGCAGCACGCTGCTGAATTAGACAAACCAGGCGCTTCTGTTTCATCCTTCTTCTTATACTGCTTATTATATCATGTTACTCCCTTTCCCAGATGCTGTCTTCAACCAATATATTGACTGGTAGAAGGAACTTACGAGTCTTTGGATGACTGTATAGAGGAAAACATTTTATGAATAGGATGGAAGAGACCACAACTACTTTTCTGGTGACCTTGTTTCTAATCAAGAGCCACATTCCTTAAATAATATATTTGCTGTATGATTTGTACATGGCAAGAGGTAATAGTTCTTGAGAGATGCAGCTTTTGTGGCTGCAACAGCCCACATTAACCCTCATTTATATAATTCACGTGGGCTCTCAGTTCTGGCAAAAAAATTATAGTATTTGGTAGTATATTGGTATATGCTCTCCTATACTGTTGGTGGGAATGACAACTCGTCCAGCCTTTTTTGGAGAATAATATGGGCATTCTTCAAAAAGCTAGAAACTGAGCTTCCATATGACTCAGCAATTCCACTTCTGGGAATATACCCTCGGGTTTCAAAAACACACAGCAAAAATACCATCTGCACTTCTAGTTTTATTGCGGCACTATTCACAATAGCCAGAATCTGGAAACAACCTGAGCACCCAAGAACAGACTGGTTAAAGAAACTATGGTACATCTACACAATGAAACACTACTCAACTGTTATCACTTGATCACTTGATCACTTGATCACTTGAATCCCGTTACTCATCGATTTGCTCGAGCGGGCGCCAGTAACATTTCCATTGGACCCTATCACGTGCCAATGTAGCCCAATGGCATCTGGTTGATTCAGGAATATGAAGAGCCTCAAACCGTTCCTTCAGGGTCTTAACAAGGAAGTCTGACCATCTTGTAGGTGGGCGGCCACATGATCTTTTGACATCCCGTGGGATCCAGTCGGTAATGGCTCTAGTCCAGCGGTTGTCTCCAAATCGCATTACATGTCCAGCCCATCTGATTTTCGATGCCTTGGCAAACGAGACAGCGTCCCTGATTCTGGAATAGCGACGGAGGTCAGAACTCCGGATTCCTTCTCTCACTTGAGTGAGACGTGATATTCCAAGCATAGCTCTTTCGATGCCTCTCTGGGAGACCCGAATAGCATTCTCATCCTGCTTTCGTAGGGCCCAGGTCTCTGAGGCGTATGTTAATGCAGGGAGAACGGTGGAGTCAAAGAGATGTGCCCGGAGCCGGAGGTTCTTTGTCCTTTTAGCTATTTCTTCGATGCCTTTGAAGGCATTCCATGCCGCTCTCTTCCTCCTGCGCAGCTCAGGTTTTAGGTCATTCATCATGTTGACTTCTCGACCTAGGTATACATAACTGCTGCATTCAGAGATGTTTGTTCCATTGAGAGAGAATGGGGCCTCTGGAACTAGTTCATTTCTCATGAACATAGTTTTCTTCAGATTCAGCTGTAGACCTACCTTTCCACATTCTCGGTCAAAGTCAGCCAGCATTTGTGCCGCTTGGCTAATGTTTGGTGTTATTAGAACGATGTCATCAGCGAAGCGGAGGTGAGTGTAGTTGCCGACCATCTATCTTCACTCCCATTCCTTCCCATTCTAATTGTCTCATGATGTTCTCGAGGGTGGCACTGAAGAGTTTTGGTGAGATGGTATCACCCTGTCGAACCCCTCTTTTGACATCAATGATCACTTCTTTGTAGAATGGTGAGATCCTGGTGGTGAATCCGTAATACAGCTCACGAAGGATCTTGATGTATTGGGTTTGAACACCCTGTTTGACTAGGGCTTCGATGACTGCTTCAGTCTCCACAGAATCAAAGGCTTTCTGTAAATCAATGAACGTGAGACAGAGCAGCATCTTGTACTCCCTACAAACCTCAATGAGCTTGGTTACTGTGTGGATATGGTCGATTGTGCTGAATCCTTTCCGGAAACCTGCTTGCTCGCATGGTTGACCTTCATCTAGTGTTCTGCTAATCCTGTTCAGGATGACTCGTGTAAACAGCTTGTAGATGACAGACAACAGGCAGATGGGGCGATAGTTGCCGATGTCATGAATGTCTCCCTTCTTGAACAGTAGAACTGTCCTGCTGGTTTTCCATTGGGAGGGCACCTTGCATTCAGACAGGTAGCGTGTGAAGAGCCGAGCTAGTGTATTGATGAGCACCGATGGCAGATTCTTCAGATGTTCGGGTCTGACTTTGTCTGGGCCTGGTGCTGTTCCCTTCTTTACCGATGAGATGGCATGTCTTATTTCAGAAGGGAGAACGTTGGGAATGACGTATCCATCCTGTGGAATTTGGTATGTGGGCAGGTGGATGTGGCTATCAAAGAGATTTGAGTAGAAGTCCTGGATAATCTTCTCCATTGCCTTTCTGGAAGATGTGATATATCCATCAGGGCGTCGGAGGGCAGTCATCTTGGTCTTATAGTTGGCGAAGGACAGGCGGGCAGTCGCGAATACTTTTCCCGGCTTCTGCTGCATCTTCCAGTATTTCTGCTCTTCTGTCTTTGAGGTCTGCTTTTATCGCTTCTCTGCACCGTTTAGCAAGCTTGGACGTTAGCATTTGGTCTCCTGAGGCTCGCGCCTTGCCACGTTGGCGAATGAGCTCGAGAGTTTCTGAAGACAAGCGTCCTTTTGTGTTTTTCTCTCTCTCGGCATTCTTCGCACAATCATGGAGGTGCTGAACCAGTCGGTTGTATTCTTCATCGATGTAATCAATGATGGTATCTTCCCATGTTGCCGCAATGGTGCTAAAGAGTTCCCAGTTGGTGGTCGTTCTGGGAGTTCTCTTCTTAAACTTTGCAGACTTTTCTCCCCGTTGCGGGAAGTAGAATTTTGCACGAAGGAGACGGTGGTCCGATCCTGTCTGGAATTTGGGGACGACAGCAACATCGGTCAGACAAAACCGTCGATTGAAGATGATGTGGTCGATTTCATTCGTGGAACTGTCCGCCAGGAGATTCCTATGTCCAACGTTTCGCTTCAGCCTTCTGAAACTGTGAGTTACCATGAATAGTCTTGGTGGACATGATGAACTCAGATAGTCTCTCACCCTGTTCGTTCCATTCTAGGCCATGGGTCCCGATGTGGAGTTCTTCAGCCGATCTTCTCGGTCCTATCTTGGCATTAAAATCACCGACTATGATCTTGTAGAAGGTGTGATCTTTTTTTATAGAACTCCTCCAATTCCATGTAGAATTTCTCAATTTCATCTTCTTTGTATGTGGATGTTGGTGCATAGACAATGAAGATAGAAATTGCTGGCAGTGGGCCACATCTCCTCAAGTGTAATCGTCCTATTCGGTTTGTTAGGCATTCAAATGAATCAATGTTGACAGCCATGTTCGTGTTGACAAGGACACCAACGCCACCGACGCCTCTTTCATCACATGTTCCAAGGAACAATTCTTCTCCGGTGTCAAATACAGCATGATGCGACTGGCGCCTCCTCGTCTCAGTCAGACCAATGATGTCGCATTGATCTTTCTTGCTTGCAGCATCAGATCCTCAATATATGCTTCCGTTGCCAGTGTACGTGCATTGAAAGTACAGACAGTCATTTTAGTCCTTCTTCGTTTTGGCAGCCTAGGACAGCCGTGAAATTTTATCAGGCACTGCTTGTTTGCCTTTCTTACTGCTGCCGTATTAAGGGCTCTTTCGGGGTCAGGAAAATAAACATTTTTGTTACTGGGTTTGGCATATCGAACACGCATCGGACAGCTTGCCAGGCTCTGCCATGCGGGCACTATATTCTCATTGCTTTGTGGGGCACTCTCAGAGGGGGTGGGTAGAATATTTGTGGTAGTTTGGAGGAAAATTGCGGACGCAGCGGCCGCGCAAACGGAAAAAGCTGGTTTCTGCTCTGCCGGGTGTACCTGTGTCTGAGGCTCAAGCATTCCTGGGTTTGAAATACTCTCCCTCTGAAGGGCGGGTCTCTGCAGGGCGGGTCCTTGTAGGCTGGGTTTCTGACAAGCTGGGCTGGAGACTGGATTAATCTGTGGGCTGGAGAGTGGATTAATATGCTGGGGGGAGATCTTACTCAACTGTTATGAAGAATGAAATTATAAAATTTGCTTATAAATGGGTGGACTTGTAGAATACCATGATGAATGAAATGAATCACAAGGAGAGGGACAGACACAGAATTATTGTACTCATTTGTGGGATGTAAAAACATAATATCCAAGGACAGTAGAAACAAAGGCCAATAGAAACAAAGGCCAATAGAAACAAAGGCCAGTAGAAACCAATATCCAAGGACAGTAGAAACAAAGGCCAGGAGATTATGTCCATGCTTGGAAACCTGCTTCAACCTCTTGGAAAAAGGCAATTGGGATAGGGAAGGGACCACCACGACAAAGACAATGTAAATGACCACTATAAAAACCGCATGCAGAATAGGTAAAGGAACAAACATGGTAACCTCTCCAGTATCTATGTTGCAAACCATAATGCCCAATGGAGATCGAGAGAGGGAGAAAGAATGAAAGTGCCTTTCATGGAGACAGACAAGGGTAGGGGTGGGTAGCGGGAGAGTAAAGGGTGGGTGGCGGGAGAGTAAAGAATAAAGTAAATTTCAAACCACATTAGTGATTGGAAATGTGCACTGGTGGAGGGATAGGTGTGATTTGTCACTTGTCACTTGTCTTCCTGTTGTTCATTGATTTGCTTGAGCAGGCGCCAGTAGCATCTCCATTCATTGGGAATGAGGTCCATTATTGTTATTGTTTTTAGCATATCGAATATACCACAGGTAGCTTGCCATGCTCTGCTGTGGCTCTGGGAGGAATGGGTGTAAAGAAGAAAAAACTACAATACAGTGTTGGAACATTGTATGAAATCCAATCATGAACAACTTTTTAACTGTGTACCTCACAATGATTCAATTTTTAAAAAGTAAATGGTAGCACAGATAGAAATTAATTAGAAAGGAAAATAGTGCCTAGGCCAGGTGACTAGAGAAATGTGAGTTGGTATACTGGAGAGAATGGCTTTAAAATGAGAGACCATGAGATGAGCAGGTCTGACACCAAGTGTATGATAGTTTGGCTTCTGGAGAAAAATGTAGAGTTGTCATCATTCAACAATGTCTATTTCCTTGTTTTGTTTCTCTAGATAGCACCTATATAGTGCCTAAATGATGCTCCAAACTTTGGCTAAGCTCTTTACACATAAAAAATTTGGAGAGTATTTTCATAGGAACATATGATTGAGATTATCTTATATTTGATCTTTTCCCTATTATTTTGTTTAGCATATTGTGCTCCAATTTTATCCAATTTCCAGTGAACATCCCTTTTCTTGAAGGGTGTATTGGAAACCATACAGTGGTTAGGGCCTACTCCAGCTCCATGCTTAGGAATAATTCCTGGCAGTGCTTCTAAGGCCCACATGTGGTGTCAGGATTCGACCAGGATAGACCACGTGCAAATAAGGCACCTGAACCTGTTCTGCCTCATAGCTGCAAAGTATTTCATTGTGCATAAATACCACAACTTCTTTATCCATTCATTTGTTTTTTAAACACTTGGGTTGTTTCCATATTCCAGCTATTCGCTCTTCAAAGGACATGCATGCATCTTTTTTAATTAATTTGTTTGTTGTTGTTTTTGAAATAAATGACAAGAAGAGTAATTGCTGGCTCATAGGAAAGCTCTATGCCTAGTGTTTGAAGAAGTCTTCATACTGTTTACATGAGACTGAACAAGATGACATTCTCACAAACAGTGAAAGATGCTTCATTTTTCATGGCATCCCCACCAATACTGATGTTTCCAGTCTCTTGGTTAGGTAACATGGTTTATCACTGCTACTCATATCTCATTGTTCCTTTGATTTGCATACCCCTGCTAACAACCTCTACAACTTCAATTATCCTCTGCCCAGTTTTCTTAGACAAGGGCATGATTTTCCATCCAGTACCTCCATTCTCCATACACACCCTTGTCCACTTCTAATGACTCAGACTCTCACACAAAGCCTTGGAGGGGGAAAGGGTGTAAAGGGAGAGCAGGTGACCCTGCTGGAGACCAGGTATCATGAGAACGTGGCCTACCCAAGCTGCCGTGTGGTTGAGGAGCAGGCCCTAAATCTACTAGAGGCCAAAGGCGTAGGTCTTAATCCTTGGGGAACACCTCAAGGGAGCCAATTTGAGGCAAACTTCTTTTCTCCCCAGATATTCCAGAAGAAGTGATAGAAGGGGTCACTGGGGTTGCACACACCTTATAGTACCTAAGGACTAAATCTGCTGCTCTCACACTTTAGAGCAACAAAAATTTAATTATTATTTCTAACTCGAAAAATCTTTTATTGGCTGTGGTTCATTGATCTGACTGCTTGGTTTGTTCTCTTTTTGAACTGTTCTCTTTTAAAAGAGAGACTTTGTTTTTGTTTTTAATAAAGAAAGCAAAAACTGTAATATTCTAAATGGGAAGGGGAAAAAAACAAAATTTCCAGGTATATTTTCATCAAAAAACTTTTAGTTTCTGTTTATATTTCTCTTATTTACTCTCTCTCTCATTTAAGTGTTCTTAAGAAAACTTGTAGGGGAAAGGGACTCTCATACACTGTTGGTGGGAATGTCGACTTGTACAGCCTTTCTGGAAAACAATATGGACATTCCTCCAAAGACTAGAAATTGAGCTCCCCTTTGACCCAGCCATACCGCTCCTGGGAATATACCCTGGGAAGCCAAAAACACACAGTGGAAACACAATCCACACTTTTATTTTCATAGCAGCACTATTCACAATAGCCAGAACCCCGAAACAACCAGTATGCCCGAGAACAGATGACTAGATAAAGAAACTGTGGTACATCTACACAATGGAATACTATGCAGCTGTCAGGAAAAATGAAGTTATGAAATTTGCCTATAAATGGTTGGACATGGAAAGAATCATGTTGAGTGAAATTAGGCAGAAGGAAAGAGAGAGACATAGAATGACTGCATTTATTTGCATGACATAAATATACCAGGTGATCTTACCAAAAGTGGAAATTACCACAAGCGGTGTGGAGTCAGAGGTTAGGTAAGATAGAGAAGGGAACATGTGTGAATAAATGTCAAAAGGTCTGATACCAACATAGAACTGAGCATTAAATACAGACCAAAAAATGCAAATGATGGCTTCTAAGTGTATGTAGTGTAACCCACAATGTGTGGGAGAAGGAAGAGAGAGAGAGGGAGAGAGAGAGAGGAGATAAAGAACCTGCCATTTAGGCAGGACGTGGGAGGGAGGAGGGAATTGGGGATATGGGTGGTGGTTGATGGGCACTGTTGGAGGGCGGGGTGCTGGAACACTGTGTGACCGAAACCCCCAAGCGTGAACAACATTGTAATTGTATGTCTCACGGTGGTATAATAAAATGTTAAAAAAAAAAAAAACAAAGAAAACTTGTAGGAACTGTCCCTTTGTTGTGACTCCTAAGTGCTGGAATCCAACAGTGGCAAACCAGGTCCTTGGAGTGGGTTAACTGCTGCTGTGGAGATGGGACGGGCCAAAACAAATTACTAAAGATCAAAGTAGAGGCAAGTGTTTCAAAAAATAAAAAACAAAACAAACAAAAACACAGATATATTGAGAATATTGCAGGTGTGAAGAGAGCTATTTGCCTAGGGGTGGAGTTTGCAAGATTGTAGAGACTGTTGACTTCATTTACCCTTAGATCAAAGCGACAATGTTGGAAGAAGTGTTGATTTTCATATGTGTTTTGGACACAATAGGCAGTGTTTTTATTTCTCATACCCAAGTTAGCAGGATGTTTTTTGAGGAACAGGTGGGTTTATGCTCAGACAGCCTGCACAATTAGGCCCCAAATATTATTTTTCAGTCCTTAGCAGACATTACTGGTGCCCACTTGAGCAAATCAATGAACAACGGGAAGACAAGTAACAAGTGACAAGCATGTCCCCCTCTGTCTGACAGCAAGAAAAATCTTAAAATGAATGCAATGATCTATTTTCTGAAATTGCTTCAGGCTAATTAATGGCATAGAGTTTTCTCTACCTATGTCTTTGCCATGTGGATTTAGGGGAAAATTATGGAGCTTTTAGGCCTAAATTATTGGTCAGAAGAACAAATTTTAAGTTATAGGATTTGGGGTGAGAAAAAAAATTTGCTTTCTTAATTAATAATACAAGGAGCAAATGTCAAAATTAGTGTGGTGATTATAGTGGTTATAAGAAGGGTATTAACTAGGAAAATTAGCTCCAATCAGATTTCCAGGGTAGCCAACTGTTGTGAACTCTCTCCTAGAAGAAGGAGCCTTGCTCGGTGAGTTTTTATGCTGTCTTGGACATGTCCATATTGGTTGACTCAAAAACAGCACTTACCTGTCACATTAGACTAGTGCCCTGCTTGGGTGTAGATCCTGGGTGCTACCATTTTAGAAAACTACCGCAGTGAGAGAATCCATTTGTTCTTTCATCTCATGAAGGGTGGAAATATTGTTAGTGGCTCATGTGAGTTCAAAAAAATAATTTGTGATATATAAACTATATCATAAGCTTTTTTTCAGGAATATCCAGGCTTTCCAATTAGACTCAAAATACTTTTCAATCCTAAGCATGTCTAAATTTATCTCCGTAGGTAGAGGAGATAAATATTCCTAGTTCAGAGGATAACATGCTTGAGATTCCTAGTGTCACTAGTCAGGTGATGAGAATTGGCATTCTTGCCTCTCAAGGGCATTAGGTACCTGGTTAATTGGAAGAACCAGAGAGTTTCTAATAGTTCAATATTTATGATTGGAATGAGGTATCTTAGAGTACATATTCCAGTCCAATGTGATAGGGAGTCAGACATAGACTGGGATGCCATATGTTAAATAGAATATTTGCCAATGAACACAGACAGAGAGTAGGAAAAAATATCCAGTAAAGATTTGCCCTGGGCATGATAGAATTGTAGTTAAAACATTATGACGCTAATGCAGAAGCTTCCAGAGGAGATAGAAAGGGATGTGTAATTTGAGTAGGTCTGGGGGTGGGGGTCCAAAGACAAATAGACTGTATTTATCAGAGTAAGATTTGATCATTTGGACTGAATCGTATGAGTTTTAGTAGAGTTAAGGGAGTGTTTATATTTAAACAATGGAGTACTGGTAGGAACACTGTAGGTAATTGATCTATACAAAACTGAGAGTCATGGGCAGACTGTATTCGTGGTTAAAGTTATATTTGAAGGAGAGAAAATGCAGGTTTTAATGGCTTCATTTTACCCTGCAAGGGTGATTGTCTTTAATTTTAGGTGAGGCATCTTTGACTATGAAAATGAAATTGCACGTGGCTGGGTTCTATTTGCTTACTGAGTCCTTTTCAAGTGAATGTAATGCAGAAGGGAGCCTGGGTTTTGAGAAGCACTGAAGAAAATGTAAGTCAGTAAATGGAAAACAGTATAAGTTTAACACTCCAAAGGAATTCAATAAGTCATATAATAGTCTAAGGAATTGGAGTTAGAGCTGAGATAAGGAATAATATCTGATCTCCCTCGTGGTCCTTACAAATAGGTTCTTAACAGTGAAGGTTCATTCTTGGACATTCACAGGCTAATGGAGTTTATAACCATAAGGGGTGGAATCCACATGAAGCCAACACTGACAATCTTGGTGTTAGAGCCATGTGACTAGTCGAAAATAGGGGGTGTTTTGGAAAGCCAGTGGGGGGAGAAGGAAATATGCTATTAAGATTGCAGGCTGTGGACCTACAGATAGAGAGGTGGTGACAAAGAGAGATAGAGATAGAGTGGTGGAGAATAGCTGCATGTATTATAATTGAAGGCGTTGGCATGAGCCAGGTAAATGATAAAATTATAAAAAGCCATGTTATTCTGAGAATGACGAGGCTAATAAATGGGGGGGGAGAAACAGCTCTTAAATCAAAAGCTGGCAGATTTGCAAAACTGGTCAGTCACTGGTTCTTATACAAGCTGGGATCACCCTGTGACAAGTTTGAGTCTTGACAGTTGAATCCGTGAAGTATGTCCTGGAAGTCTGACTGTTATGGGTATTAGCAGAAAGATTTGATATGGTGCTATCCAGGTGGGATGCCAGGGAGTTTAATGCTGGGGAAGGATGTTTAGGAGAACCCAATTGTTTGGTGATATTTTTGGGTATTTGGAAGATAAAAGAATTGTGGCTATAAGGATTGAGTATAATCCTTGTGATCTTTCTCAAGCATGTAACATCACTTGTATCACTTGTCTTCCTGTTGTTCATTGATTTGCTCGAGCAGGCACCAGTAACATCTCCATAGTCCTATTGCCCTGTTGCATGCTAGTGTAGCCCAAGGGCATCTGCTCACTCCAGGAACACAAAGAACCTCAGACCATTCCTTCAGGTCATGGGAATGAGGTCTATAATTGTTACTGGTTTGGGGGCATGTCAAATACGACACTGGTAGCTTGTCAGGCTCTGCTGTGTGGGTGGTATACTCTCAGTAGTAGGCTCTCATGCCATGCATTTACTGATTAACCACAACGGGAGTGGGGTGGGGAGATCAGCTTTTCTCTTGGGTGAAGCACTGACGAGCTGTGAAGTCTGGTTGTTGAAAATAGCAGCCCTCATGGTGTGGGGGTTCCTCTAGCTTCTTGCAATTTCAAGCCCAGGTATGCCTGATCCAGAGACTCAGCATATAATATATTGCTTCAATTAATTTTATTTTGGGTCTATAATTTGATCCACTGCCCAAAGAGGATGACCACAGAGGAATTTAATAGAGCTAAGTTTTAGGAAGGCTAGAACATCATCCATGCTGGATGAGAATAAGAAATGGTGGAGTTATTTTTTAATATATTTTATTATACCACCATGAGGTAAACAATTACAAAAATGTTCATGTTTGGGTTTCGGCCATACAGTGTTCCAGCACCCATCCCTATGAAGTGGTGGAGTTTTTAAGTGACACTCAGGATTTGATTGTTTGATCATAGAGTTCTTTGCTAAGAGATTCTCACAAAACTGTTTTTGCATAGATACACCTTCCCTACTTATCAAGTTCCTCCAATTTTGTTCTATATTACCAGAAGATTATTTTATTTTCCTTCTCTTTATTTTAAGCTTCCTTTATCCTTACTTGATTTTTAAAAAAATCCCAGCACTTCACTTATCTTTTTATGCTTCTCACAGATGTTTCATGTACATACATTTACCCTTCATTCTTCACCCAGTCTTGTCCTAATAAACACTAAAAGTTAAGGAAATTTTTGAGCAGTTTGTATTTCAAAATTCTCATCATTCTCTTGTTCTCCAGCTGGATTTTGGAGGGTAAGACTCATATCAACACATAGACAAATTTTGAAGGACCCTGATTGTATTTAGCTTTGATTTTTGGCTTGAATATTTGGGATGTCGGACCAATTTTCTATGTGCCAGCAGTGAAGATTGAGTTGGAGAATAGAATAAGTGTCTGGGGTACTGTTGCAGGCCACCTAAAAGCCTAGGCCTCTGCATCTGCCCTGGATTGCCTCCTGCAGGTCACTTCATAGATAAGGGGGTAGTCTGAATGTAGCAGTCTTATCTGACCATGTATTCTGTACTGGCTGGTATAAATATTCTCTCATGCTACCACAATCATCATGGGACTAGCTAGATCTTACCAGCATATTTGCCTGGCCACGTTGGATCTCAAGTAATTAGACCAGAGAGAAATGTTGTTTGCCTCCAAGCAAGCAAGCATGGCTCTCTGATAACTCAAAGGCAATTAAAATACAAAACTACCATGAAGTAGACGAGACTCTTGTGAAGGCTTGGAGAAATATTTAACTGGCATTAGTATTAGTCTTTAGTAGAGAGACATGCCATCTCAGAAACCCCCTTCTCTACCCTATAAAGGCAATTCCAGGCAAATCTTGGCTCAAGATATTAGGTGAGGTGCTGCGAGAAATTACCTGAGGGCATTTGATCCTTCCTGCCAGGGGAAGTTACATTTAGCTTATAGCTTCTCCCAGCTCGGCTAGGAGGCTTTTAATTAGCTCTGGGTCCTTGTAAACAACCAGATGGTCTCCTGAAGTTGCTACATTCTATAGAGCTATTTTCCTGTTTTCATCTCTAGATAGCCCAGCCCAGTATGGGCTGGGCTGGGAGTTTGGGCGGATTTCTAGCTATAAAATAAGCTGTAAGAAGAAAGAAGCTCTCTCTTTTCCCCTTTTGCCATTTCAGCTTCCCTTGGTGTTTTGCTTCTCTGTCCTCTCCATTCTCTGTTAGGCCTCAACACGTGGTGGCAGCCATCTTGCCTACACCTCACTGGGGCCTAGCTGGGAACCCAGAGTCCGGAGGTTTTCCCTGCTCTTGGATTGTGTATTGGAACCTGTCATAGTAAAGCCCTTTTAAAACTGCATCGGATTCCTGAGTCTTCATCCATTCCCGCTGGCTTCAGAGGTAGAAGGGAACTCACTTCCCAACACTGTCGGGGACCCGGCGGCGTTTCCCGACAGGGTACCATTAAGGATGCCTTCCCCCACCCAGTTTATATTGGGACCTGCAACATTGATGAGACAGATTAGGCACATTTTCTTAATGATTCTGGGATCTAATTAATCCAGTTGTTAAGGAGATGGTCCAGAAGAGAATATTGGGGAATAAAGTTGATTTTGTTCCATGTTATCTGAAACATCCGAATAGAAGTAACCAAAATAAATGCAATTTAAATGGCATAATATAAGGCTCAGGCATCTATGAGTCCAGATTGATTGCCTATGCAATCCAAAGAGCAACCCGTGGAAGCAGTCAACAGTAACACCAGAGGGATGTTTAGCAAAGCCACCGGAAGTCAGAGCATCATCTGACATCTAGCTACAGAGAGCTGATCTCTTCATTGGGTCCCAGGAGTCTTGAGCCCATTTGACTCACCCATGTGTCAATCACTAAGAAATTTTCACCATCTCAGGAGATCTGTCAAGAACACTGGAGAGAATGAGCACAGAAAGAGGCAGGCAGGCAACTGACCCTACATGTGACTTAGGCTGAGTGCACTGTCACAACTCATTGGCTGCATGAAAAGAATCGATCAGTTAAGTCTCAAGAAAGCCCCACATCCTAGAGACTGTGATTGGTGCAGAGAAAGCCAAGGACATTGCAGCTCCACCAGAATCATCCCAGCCAGATGCCGGCAATTATCATAATGCCTTCTTTGCTGTACAATCAAGAGATAGAAGTTGAAAAAATGGAGATGGAGATAACCCCTTTCTGTACACATCACCAAATGGAGAGAATGAGTTCGTACCAGGGATTTACCAAGCAAACTGCAAGAGGGTAGAGGAGAAGGCTAAAGAGCACCGTCTGTGCCAAGGGGTAGGGACTACTGGCATTGTCCAGCCTTACAGCCGAGGGCATTGGTGCCATGTAGTATTGACTTTTCAGCTTGTTTATTGGGTGCAATGGACACTGCTTTCTTTCCTCTGTACCCAAGGTAACAGGAAGTTTTTCAAGAACAGGGTGATGTCTGATCAGCCTGCCTGTTCTATTATGCTCACATTATTATTCTGTAGTCCCTAGCATTCCTGGCATGGTTTGAAAGCAGCCCCCAACCTCTAACCTCCACCTCCTAGCCCCTAGCAATAATAGTTCTCCCTTACCGGAATTTCTCCTGCAATGAAAGCAAGGAAGGGGTTTATGCACTCAGATATTGAGATACCCTCATTTCCAGGTTGTTCCCTCACCTCCAGAGACATTCCTTTCAGTGTGGAGGGAATCCAGCCCCGGTCTTTGGAAGGGAGTAAAATTTTCGCGTGACAGATGTAATAGATATTTTTCCAGTAAAGGAGGCAAGAATGGTTGACCTAGGCATTTGGGGACAGACTTTGACAGTGTGACAACTTCTAGAGGACAATTTAGTAGGAAGATGCCTAGCTGGGACCCAGCCAGGAGCAAAAGGAAACAGACCAAGAACAGAGGACCGGGTGAGATCCAGGTTTGAAAGCTGTGGAATTCCTTCAGCTCTAAATTAGTTCCTATGTGTTTGCAGCAAGTCAATTTTCCCCTATTTGGATAATATTAAGTATTCAGCAGCCAGAGAGGGGGCGGGGGAGCTTTCAACAATGCTCAAAGAAACCCACACCTTGACAATTCACTCTGCTATCTGATGAGTACTAAATTAATTTCCATATTAACACATTAGGTGGAGATAAGACACAGAAACATGAATTACAAAAGAAATATAAGGCTCTCATTAAATTTCCATGGAATATGGTGCATGCATTTGTGTGATGCCCAGGAAGCCTAATGCAGACAAGATTTACTGGGAGCCCCTGTGCCGAGATGGAATTACCCTCAGGAATAGGCTTGGCTCTGGAGCTGATGTTTTCCTTTCCATTGAGAATAGAACAAGATAAGACGCATTTCTTATAAAATCTAACTGTTTCTAGCACGTTTTGCCCCATCCCTGCCCCCAGCCTCACTCCAAGTACTTCCAGACCTGCAGGCGTGTTCTCAGCACTAACCTGGAACTTCATTATCTGTCCTATCGGGGTCTCACAGACCCTGACCATAAAGACGTTGTGGGAGAATTGTGCAAATCCACAGGAAAATTCCAATTCCGATCCTCTCAGGCTTGACTCTATGCTCTGTCAATCCAGCTTTGGTTGATGAATTGCTGAATTTCCCAAGGGGCCATAGGCACCAAGGCACCATCACCACTGGGCTTAATCCTAATGCATTTTTAATTCTTTTAAACCAGTGCCAAGGACAAAAGATCAAATTGAAAATTTGCCTGGATAAACTCCCAGGAAGCCAGAAGGCTGAGTGCCATTTTCTTTGAAATGCTGAAGGCTGGCAAAAGGCTGAAAGTCTGGAGGGTAGCTTGCCAGGCTCTGTTGTGCGGGTGGGATACTCTCGGTAGTAGATAGGCTCTCAGTTCGTGCATTTACTGATGAACTGTAAAATTTAAAAAGAAAAAAAAAACCACTATATTTCTATGTAGAAGAGCAGCCTTTAGGAGGGTAAATGAGTATTAACTGACCCTGAGAATTAAGTGGCAGGAGGAGTGTGAAGTAGCAATGGAAGAGAAATGAGTCAGTGAAGGGAAGGAGAGAGAAAAGTGTAACCCAGGTACCTGGGCTATAAGGATGATACATGTGTGCTGACCAAATAAATTTACAGGAGTCAAGAAAATTATGGTTCCTAGCAAAAATTGCTTCTTGGAAGGTACAGTCTTAGTAGATTCAAAGCTTGAATGTGTATAGACCTATGCTACATTAAGTAAAAAGAGTTACTCTAAGATATATATATATATCTTATATATATGTCTTATATTGATATATATGATATATATTATATGTATCTTATATATATGATATATATATATATATATATATCGCTGTCTTCCCATTCGTCATCAATTTGCTCGAGCGGGCACCAGTAACATCTCCATATGTCCTGTCTCATGCTAGCAGAGCCCAAGGGCATCTGCTTGCTCCAGGAACATAAAGAGCCTCAAACCATTCCATCAGGTCATGGAAATGAGGTATATTATTGTTACTGGTATATACATATGTGTGTGTGTGTGTGTGTGTGTGTGTGGTAAATAAATGCAGTCATTCTATATCTGTCTTTTTCCTTCTGGCTAATTTCTAATTTCTCTCAACATGATCCTCCTCTTTTTTAAGGAAGAGGTTAATAATCGATTATTCTTTTAATTATAGCAATGAACAACAACCTGAAGGTCTCCTGTTGGGGTGGTAGTCTGCCTGATTATCTCGCAAGTGTCTCCTTAATGAAGACCTTCCTGCCCAGCAGCTGAGAGTGTCATTGGAAAAAATTGCTCCAGTTGCCTGTAACTTGCTCAGTTCCAGCCTGTCCTGGAACCATGCACACTGATAGATATAAGGTAGTAAGATGCTCCTCACTGATGAGTTGAGAAAATTCACTCTATGCCAAAAGCTGCTCTAGTGCGAAACTCTCCATACAGTTGGTCAAGGCTTTCATTGAGCTCCAACTTCTTCCTCAGTGCAATGCACTGTTCTTCAGTCTCTCCCTTTTACAGTGCTGCCCCCACCTTCCTTCTTAATGCTTGATAACTCCGTGCCCCAGTTAGCTTCCCAGAGAACCTAGCTAGCTCTGCCCATTTCCATGGTCTTCCACAACTAGAGTCTCTGACCACATCCCTTCTCCATCCATTACCTTCCATTAAAAAGGAGGAAGACTAATGAAGACAACCGATGGCGTTCCAGGTTATTGAGTAGGGTGCCTTCTGTTTCCCAAATCTCTGTCATGTCCTCTTCCTCTACACCTCATTGCCGTCCCCAATTTATCTCATACTTCTTGCAGGGTGGAAAGCGACATGGAGATAGAGACATGGAGATAGGTCGAATCATCCATCCATTTCCTGTAAGGAAGAATAATAAGCCTGTGAATGAATTCATGAGTTATTCATTACCTCTATTTTAAATAAATAAGCCATCTGTTTTTATCTGGGGATTCTTTTAACCTCCATGTGAAGTTATATCACAGAAAGACACAAGCTTTGCCAGGCTCAGAATCAGGAGCTGGACTTTAGTCTCCATTCTTCATCTTTGAGTTGCAAAGAGTTTGTTCTTTAATGTCAGGTTCTTTCAGATTCCAGGGAAGAGTTCTATGGGCCAGAAGTAAGAGGCAGAAGAACTCTAATAGGCAATGCATAGGATGTTCATCAAGTTGTAGAATAATAATCAGTGACGATTGTTACGGAAATATACTATCATCAGGGAAGCTAGGAAAGGGGACGTGGGAAATTTCCATTCTATATATTTTTATAATTTCTTGTGGTTGAAATTATTTTATCATGCAATTTGCTGCTAAGTGGAAGGATCTGGAAAGTAGGATGCTGAAATAAGTCAGAAGGAGCAGGAGAGACACAGATGATTTCTCTCCTAAGAAGCTTACCCAAGGTGCCCCCTACTAAACTCAGGATCAGGTGGCATAGAGAGAGGAGATAGCAGAGAGGGCAGCAGGACATGCATGTGCAACGGTCAGTAAATGGGGAAGGAGCAGGGCACACAGAGGGGAACCACCAGCAGAAAGTCCTGGAGCTAGAGAGTCAGCGTGTAGCGGTGTACATAAGTCCTGCTGGAGAAGTCTGGGTTATGCTACCCAAACCAAGGACAAGCAGACCTGAGGAGCATCAGTGGCTCTCCCTGTGAGATGCCTCCCAAGGCTCTCCCCACCCCACATGGGTCCAAAGTGGTGCTGCAGAAATGTTACTGACCCTTGGCTCATGAAAGGTTTAAATCTGACCTGGAATCTCCTGCCCTCCTGATCCCCTTGCTGCCCCTGGGGCACGTAAGAGGCCTCTACCAAGTGCCACTGCTACCAAGATGGAGCACTGCCTTGTGGGTAAAAAGGAGTGCCAGATCCCCAGAAGCCATGATTCCTAAAGCCTGCTACAAAGCACTGGGTGTCAGACTGTGACAGTGATATGAGGTCAGTGTTCCCAAAGATGTCGTAACAGTGGTTCTGAGCTGGGAAAAAAGGAAGGCTCAGTTGTTTGGTAAAGAGGCCTCTTTAGTCTTAGGGAAAACTTTCAAGTTTTATACCTCTGTGGTCAATCCCAAGAAGATTCAGAGAAGACACTGTACACAGGTTCTGGTGGCCTGTGCACCTTCCCCTCTCAGGAATGGTGTGCAAATAAGGCACACAGCATCTTAGAGCAGAGTACTTCAGGAGGTCTGTGTGCACACACCTGTGTGTGTGGCGCAGGAAGTGTGCACACATCTGCACATGTGTTCACATCTGTCTGTGTACATGCATGGGTATACATGTGTAAAGAAATGAAATAACAGTCCAAAGATATAGGCCCTGCTGTAAATATTGTAAATTAAATGGGAGCCAGAATAAAAGTAAAAAGAAGCAGATGAAACTAAATGCATTATCAATCCAAAAATTATAATAAAAAGGATACACCACAAGGCAGTAACAAATGAACCAAACGAAGCAAAACCTGGGAACTGGTCAGCAAAACTGATTGTACTTTGGTGAGTGGGTTGGGCTGATGGGGGTGGTGTAGGTTACAGGAAGCAGGAGAGAACCACTCTGGTGAAGGGTGTGGTGTTGGAACACTGTATGCATAAAATCCTATCATTAACAATATTATAAATCACAGTGCCTCAAAGTTTTAAAAATAATTAAAACAAAGTACATCAATTTCAAAGGAAAAAAAGGGTTTTCCTTGCTGCCTTCAAGACAAATGCCCTGTCTTCTGTATTATCTTTCCAGCCCCAAGAGAAATAATATTCTAGCACCAATCCCACCACCAGTACTTACCACACTGGTGTCCAGTTTTCTTCCCCCTGCATCCCTCCAGAAGAAATAGGTTTTTCAAATAATAAAATAGCCACCATATATTCCACCAAGGAAAGGATGACTTCAGGCAGGATGGGGAGTAAGGAATAGGTAGCTTATAGATATCTGTAAGGTTAAAAAATTCTAAATGCCATTCAGTGAGATGCAAGAAGAAACGTGTGCCACCAGGCTTGTGCTTGTTCTCAAGACCCAGGGGTGACTCAGTGACAAAAACACATGCCTTACAAGTGAGAGGCCACTAGATAGATCCCTAATGCCACCCTCGTGTGCCAAGAAGGATCCCCATAGACCTTCTTTTTGGGATCCCTGACAGTGAACAGAGTTTATGATCTTTGGAGTATCATGGCCAGTGAGAGCAGCACAGTCAAAGATGTTTGATACCCAGCAAGCATGTATGTGAGTGCCATAGCCATGACCCGCTCTTTGTGAGCCCTAAAAGCAGATTATAGAAAAATACCCCATGGACAAAGAGTGGAACTCTTCATGAGCACAATTGAAGGGTACAAACCCTGATCACTGCAACCAAGTATGTGTGTGGGCGCCCTCCCCCTCTGTCCCCTCAATACCAAAGTAAGGGAAGGGGAAATTAATTAATATAGTCCCCATAACTTAATATCCTAAGGACTGATATTTTTTAAGCCAAAGTGCCAATGCTCTGAAAAAATATTTTCTGTGGTCCCTATTTTCCTTTTTGGGTTCAATCTCCGTAGGTCAGTCCTCACCCATCACAACAGCTGTCAGCCTCTAGGTTCAACCAACCCTTTCAATGTGCAGGAATCCCAGAGAGACAGTTTATGCAGAGGGAGTGAGTAATTTAATGAAAGCAATAATTTCAGGTCATAAACCTCTTTATAACCCAAAGTCTATAGAGTATCCCATCCAGTTTCTAGAGTCCAGAGTTCAGGGGCAGAAGCCACCAAGAGCTGGAAGTCATGTTTAAATGTTTTCAAGGACTCTCGCATTCCAGGGCCCAGGCATGCCACAAGACTCCAGCAAGGCTGCTGCGTGTGCTGGCAAGGATGAGTTAGAAAAACTGCACACTCAGAAAGGAATCAGAAAGCAGGAGCTAGCCACAAAGCACTCAAGAATTAAGCATTTTCTGCTCTGAAGTGAAACTGCATTCAAGATACTGTCAACTCTCAATCAAACGCATGTTAAAATGAAAAGGAAACTAATCAACCAAATGAAGACAGTGGCCTCATATCACATCTTCAGTAAAATGCCTATTTCCAGTCTAAGTTGTGCATTTCTCTTAGGAAAAGAAATGTTTTTACAGTTACACAATACAGTACTACCTAAACTGCTATTGATTCAAAATGCATGTTACCTTAAGGATGTCTATCACTTGATCACTTGATCACTTGACATTCCGTTATTCGTCAATTTGATCAAGCTGCGCCATTTATCCCTGTCATGTTTCCATTTGTTCCTGTCACATGCCAATGTAGCCCAATGGCATCTGCTTGCTCCAGGAATATGAAGAACCTCAAACTGTTCGTTCAGGGTCTTGATGAAGAAATATGACCATCTCGTAGGTAGGCGGCCAGGTGGGATCCAGTAGGTAATGACTCTAGCCTGTAGTCCTCTCCAAGTCGCATTACATTTCCAGTCCATCTGATTTTCAATGCCCTGGCAAATGAGATAGTGTCCCTGTTCGTCAACGGAGGTTGGAACTCCAGATTCTTTCTCTCACTAGAGTGAGGCATGATATCCCAAGCATAGCTCTTCCAATTCCTCTTTGGGATACCTGAATAGCATTCTCCTCCTGCTTTCATAGGGCCCAGGTCTCTGAGGCGTATCTTAATGCAGGGAGAATGGTGGAGTCAAAGAGATGTGCCCGGAGTCAGAGGTTCTTTGTCCTATTAGCTATTTCTTTGATGCTCTTGAAGGCATTCCACGGCGCTCTCTTCCTCTTGTGTACCTCAGGTGCTAGGTTGTTCACCATGCTGAGTTCTCGACCTAGGTACACATAACTCATTCAGAGATGTTTGTTCCATTTCGAGTGAATGGAGTATCTGGAACTAGTTCATTTTTCATAAACATTGTTTGTTGATGTCTATATCTATAGTCAATAAAATGACAATGATGTCTATAGTCAATAATGATGACTATAGTCATCATTAACAATGTCTATAGTCAATAAAATGGTAACAGCCTCTATTTTATGCTTCAAAATCCAAAAAGGAATGAATAGTTTGAGGGTTTCTCCATGGCAGTGAACATTTTGAAAACTATACATATTTATAGATACAGATATTTACAGAGAGCTCCATTTTTATTGAAATATGCCTGATATGTACATTCACTGTATCACTGTCTTCCCGTTCATCATGAATTTGCTCGAGTGTGCACCAATAGCATCTCCAAATGACCTGTCTCATGCAAGTAGAACCCAAGGGCATCTGCTCGCTCCAGGAACATAAAGAGCCTCAAACCATTCCATTAGGTCATGAGAATGAGATCTATAATTGTTACTGGTATTTGGCATATCAAATACGACACGGGTAGCTTGCCAGGCTCTGCTGTGCGGGTAGCATTCTCTTATAGTATCTCAAAATCCAGCATTAATTGATGAACCGTGCGGGCGCGCGCTGCGTGAGCCAGGCTATGATAGGCTGGTCTGCTGGGTGGAGTTCTGACGAGGGGAAGTTTGGATGTGGAAAATGGAGGCCCTCATGGAGTGGGAGGGTCATCTGGCTTGTTGTGAGGCTCTGCTGGGGTGGTGGGCCAGGGCTAGAACCTGCCATCCCTTCCGGGTGCCTCATGAGCGGCTGGGCACAGGGAGAGCCAGTAGCAGCTCTGCCCCATGTCTGTGAGTCTCCTTTTTATTAGGATGTCCTAAAAGCTCCCAAGAATGAGAACAATCTTGCCATCTCATAATTAAGTTCTTTCAAATTTTATTAATTTTAAATATTTCATAAAAATGAAAATACAGTGTTAAAATCATACCATTAGTCACTGACACATTAAAATTATCCTCATATCCAGAAAATTGATTTTTATTATATAACTGATAGCCACCAATCTGATGGAAGAATAAAATACAAAAGTCCTGAACTATTGCATTTCAGAAACATTTAAGTGTTAGGCTGATTGAAACTTCCCTCTTACCCGACCTGGGCTTTCAGCTCTTCTGAGTTCAGGAACAGAACCCTCTGGATAAGCAGCTCTGATTTCATCATCAAGGCAGGTGAGACCTTCAGGTCACTTGACACTTGATCACTTGAATCCCGTTATTCATCGATTTGCTCGAGCGGGCACCAGTAACATTTCTTTTTTTTTTTTTTAAAAAAATAATTTTTTATTGAGGTGCCCAAATTTACAATAATATTTATTATACATTTATACTTTTTTTTAATTTTTTTTATTTTTACAATTACAAAGATATACAATTAAAAAGTTCATATTTGGGTATTTGGGTTTTGGTCATACAGTGTAGCAGCACCCATCCCGCCACCAGTGCCCATCTCCCACCACCAACGTCCCGGTTCCCTCCCCCCTCCCCCAGCCCTCCTCCATGGCAGGTTCTTTATTTCTTTCCATTTCTCTATCTTTCTCTTTTCCTTCCTCTCCAGACTATGGATTACAGAACATACATTAAAGGGTGGTCATGTGTATCCTTTTGCCTCTATTTAATGCTCAGTTCTAGGTTGGCATTAGTACCCTCACAATTGTTAGCACACTGTTCCATTTTCTGTCTTACCTAGCCTCTGACTCCCACACGTTTGTGATAATTTCCACCTTTGACAGGACCTCCTGATGTATGTTTCACTTGACCTTGGATATTGGTATTATAATATGTACCTATATATTTATGTTATGCAGATAAATGCAGTCATTCTGTAACTGCTCTCTCTCCTTCTGGCTAATTTCGCTCAACATAATCTTCTCCATGTCCATCCATTTGTAGGCAAATTTTATAACTTCATTTTTCCTAACAGCTGCATAGTATTCCATTGTGTAGATGTACCAAAGCTTCTTTATCCAGTCATCTATTTTCGGGCACTCTGGTTGCTTCCAGATTCTGGCTATTGTGAATAATGCTGCTAAGAACATAAAAGTAGGGATGGTGTTTCCGCTGCGTATTTTTGGTTTCCCAGAGTAGATTCCCAGGAGTGGTATGGCTGGGTCAAATGGGAGTTCAATTTCTAGTCTTTGGAGGAATGTCCATATTGTTTTCCAGAAAGGCTGTACCAGCCGGCATTCCCACCAACAATGGATGAGTGTCCCCTTTTCCCCACACCCACGCCAGCACTTGTTGTTCTTGTTCTTTTGAATATGTGCCAGTCTCTGTGGTGTAAAGTGGTATCTCATTGTTGTTTTGATTTGCATCTCTCTGATGATTAGTGATGATGAGCATTTTTTCATATGTTTTTTTGGACATTCGAATTTCTTCCTTGCTGAAGTTTCTGTTCATTTCTTCTCCCCCATTTTTTGATGGGGTTGTTTGTTTTCTTCTTGTAAAGTTCTACCAGTGCCTGATATATCCTGGATATTAACCCCTTATCAGATGGGTATTGGGTGAATATTCTTTCCCATTCTGTGGACTGCTTTTTGTATCTTAGTCACTGTTTCTTTTGAGGTGCAGAAGCTTTTTAGTTTCATGTAGTCCCATATATTTATTTTTTCTTCTAGTTGCTTTGTTAGAGATGTTTCATCTTTGAAGATGCCTTTAGCTTCAATGTCATGGAGGGTTTTTCCTATATTTTCTTCAATGTACTTTATGGATTCAAGTCTGATATTGAGATCTTTAATCCACTTTGATCTGATTTTTGTGCATGGTGTTAGACACAGGTCCAAATTCATTCTTTTTACATGTCGCTGCCCAGTTTTCCCAACACCACTGATTGAAGAGGCTTTCCTTACTCCATTTTAGACTCGTTGCAACATTATCAAAGATTAAATGATCATGTGTTTGAGGTTGGGTGTCAGGATACTCAATTCTATTCCATAGGTCCACGGGTCTGTTTTTATTCCAGTACCATGCTGTTTTAATTACTACTGCCTTGTAGTACAGTTTGAAGTTGGGTAAGGTGATGCCTCCCATCTTCTTTTTCCCGAGGATTGCTTTAGCTATCCTTGGGGGGTTTATCGTTCCATACAAATTTCAGGATTGTTTGGTCAATTTCTTTGAAGAATGTCATGGGTATCCTCATAGGGACTGCATTGAATCTGTATAGAGCTCTAGGGAGTATTACCATTTTGACAATGTTGATTCTCCCCATCCATGAGCAGGGAATGTGTTTCCATTTCCTTGTGTCCTCTTTTATCTCTTGGAACAGTGTCTTGTAGTTTTCTTTGTACAGGTCCTTTACACACTTGGGTAAGTTGATTCCTAGGTATTTGATTTTCTGTGGCACAATTGTGAATGGAATTGTTTCCTTAATATCCCTTTCTTCTCTTTCGTTATTTGTATATAGGAAAGCCACCGACTTCTGCGTGTTGATTTTGTATCCTGCCACTCTACTATATGCGTCTATTGTTTCTAGGAGTTTTTTGGTAGAGAGTTTAGGGTTCTCTAGGTATAATATCATGTCATCTGCAAATAATGATAGCTTGACTTCTTCCTTGCCTATCTGGATGCCCTTGATGTCCTTTTCTTCTCTGATTGCTATCGCAAGTACTTCCAGTACTATATTGAATAAAAGAGGTGAGAGTGGGCAACCTTGTCTTGTCCCTGATCTCAGGGGAAGGCTTTCAACTTTTCCCCATTGAGAATGATGCTCGCTGTGGGCTTTTGGTAGATGGCTGTAACTATCTTGAGGAAAGTCCCTTCAATTCCCATTTTCTGGAGGGTTTTAATCATGAATGGGTGCTGGATCTTGTCAAATGCTTTCTCTGCGTCTATTGATAGGATCATATGGTTTTTATTTTTTCTCTTATTGATATGATGTATTATGTTGATTGACTTGCGAATGTTGAACCATCCTTGCATACCGGGATGAATCCACTTGGTCATGATGTATAATCTTCTTGATGAGTCTTTGGATTCTGTTTGCTAGTATTTTGTTGAAGATCTTAGCATCCGTGTTCATCAGGGATATTGGTCTGTAGTTTTCTTTCTTTTGTGTTGTCTCTCCCTGCTTTGGGTACCAGGGTGATATGTGCCTCGTAGAAGCTGTTTGGGAGTGTTTCTGTTTCTTCTATTTCCTGGAAGAGCTTGAACAGGACTGGCAGTAGGTCCTCCTTAAAGGTTTTGTAGAGTTCACTAGGGAATCCGTCTGGACCTGGGCTTTTGTGTTTGGGAAGTCTTTTAATTACTGTTTCTATTTCCTCAATGGTGATAGGCTTATTCAGGTATTGGAGGTCTTCTTGTTTCAGCCGTGGGAAGTTATAGGACTTCAGGAATTGATCCATTTCTTCTAGATTCTCATGTTTCACGGCATACAGGCTCTCAAAGTAATCTCTGATGATCTTTTGGATTTCTGTGGTTTCTGTTGTGATGTCACCCTTTTTATTTCTGATTCTGTTTATTTGGGTTCTCTCTTTCCCTGTCCTTACAAGTCTTGCCAATGGTTTGTCAATCTTGTTTATTTTTTCAAAAAAACAGCTCTTGGTTTCATTAATCTTTTGGATTGTTTTTTTTGGTTTCCAACTCATTGATTTCCTCTCTAAGTTTTATTATTTCCTTTTTTTCTGCCTGGGTTGGGCTCCTTTTGTTGGTCTTTCTCTAATGTCTTCAGCTGTGTAGTCAGGTTATTTATGTGGGCCCTTTCTTGTTTCCTGATGAATGCTTGCAGAGCTATAAATTTCCCTCTTAACACGGCTTTTGCCGTGTCCCACAAGTTCTTATAGTTGGTGTCTTCATTTTCATTTGTTTCCAGAAATCTTTGGATTTCCTGTTTGATTTCTTCTATGACCCATTTGTTGTTCAGGAGTGAGCTGTTCAGTTTCCAGGTGTTTGGTTTGACACCCTGTTTCTGTGTACGGTTAACTTCCATTTTCAGTGCATCATGGTCTGAAAAGATAGCTGACACAATTTCTATCTTTTTTATTTTATTGAGGTATGCTTTGTGGCTTAGCATGTGGTCTATCTTGGAGAATGTTCCATGTGCACTAGAGAAAAATGTGTATTCAGCTTTTTTTGGCATGAAAAGCCCTGTATATATCTACTAGCTCTCTTTCTTCCATTTCTTCCTTGAGGGCCAATATTTCCTTGGTGAGTTTCAGTCTTGTTGATCTATCCATCGTTGATAGAGCAGTGTTGAAGTCTCCTACTATTATTGTGCTACTGTTAATGTCTTCTTTGAGGTCTCTTAGCAGTTGTTTTATGTATTTTGCTGGCCCCTCGTTGGGTGCATATATGTTTAGTAGTGTAATTTCTTCCTGGTGTACATACCCCTTAAGTAATAAGAAATGGCCTTCGTTGTCCCTTCTAACCTTTTTTCAGCCTGAAGTCTATATTATCTGATACTAATATGGCCACACCAGCCTTTTTGGAGGAATTGTTTGCATGGAGAATGGTCTTCCAACCTTTGACTCTGAGTCTGTGTTTGTTCTGATTATTCAGATGTGTTTCTTGTAGACAGCAGAATGTTGGGTTCAATTTTTTAATCCATTTTGTTACTCTGTGTCTCTTAATTGGTGCATTTAGACCATTGACATTGAGAGAGATTATTGTCATCGGATTTTGTGCCATCTTTCTGTTTGAGCTTGTTGTGCTTATGGGTTTGGTCGTATTACAGTAGACCCTTCAGTCCTTCTTTTAAGGTTGGTTTTGAGTCCATGAAGTTCCTGAGTTGTTGCTTATCCATGAAGTTGTGTATCTTTCCTTCATATCTGAATGTGAGTCTGGCCGGGTAAAGAATTCTTGGTGAGGCCTGCAGTTCATTCAGCCTTTTCACAATATCCCACCATTGTTTTCTTGCTCGGAGTGTTTCATCAGAGAAGTCTGCTGTAAATCTTAGAGATGTTCCTTTGTAAGTGATTTCCTTCTTTGATCTTGCTGCTTTCAGTATTCTATCTCTATCTATAGTTTTTGTCATTTTAATTAAGATGTGTCTTGGAGTATTCTTGTTGGGGTTTCTTTTAGCAGGTATCCCTACGGGCCTCCTGGATCTTGAGGCAAGTGTTTTTTAGTTCCGGGAACTTCTCAGCAATGATGGCTTTGACAGTTTCTTCTTCATCAGGGTTTTCTTCTTGCCCTTCTGGGACCCCAATGATCCGTATGTTGTTTCTTCTGGCTTCATCCCGATTATCTCTTGTTGTCTGTTCGGTAATTGTGAGTCTTTTTTTCTATCTTCTGGTGTTGTGTAGAGAATCTTTGGAACGCGTCTTCGAGATCACTAATTCTTTCTTCAGTAGCTATTATTCTGCTATGCTGGCTTTCCACTGTGTTTTTCATTTCATTTACCTCATTTTTAATATATGTCATTTCCATTTGCATTTTCCTCACTTCTTCTATCATGTCCCCTTGTATTTTATTGAGTTTGCATTCCATTGCTTCTTTGAATTCCTTATGACTCCTTAATATTTCTTTCCGAAATTCCTTATCAGAGAGGTTATATAACTCATTGGTATTGCTTGGCTCATCTGGACTAGTGACTTCACTCACAGAGCTGGATGGAACTTTGCGTTGCCTTACCATTTTGACTATTGTAGGTTGCAAATGTGGGGTCTTGGATGACAGGATAGTACAGTTAGTAGGTGTCTGGTCTGTTTGGGGACTTTGGGTGGGTAGCAAGGATGTAGGAACCAAGGTTCAGTGGTACCTCATGCAAGATAGGTAGTAAAAGGTTCGCGCGGATGCAACGCGCGTCCGCGCAGTTTTGAGTTTTGGGATGATTATGGAAGCGCAGGGCCCAAGGTTCCGCAGTGAAACCAAGGCAGTTAGCCTTGGTTCCCGTTGATGGAGTTTCCGCTCTTCCCTGGGGCAGTTTGGGTCCGCGGAGACGCAGTGATCACGCACACACCTGGGTGGGTGGGCGGGGAGATTTTCAGCTGGTCCCAGTTGCGCAGCGCCCAAGGTTCCACAGTGAAACCAAGGCAGTTAGCCTTGGTTCCCGTTGATGGAGTTTCCGCTCTTCCCTGGAGCAGTTTGGGTCCGCGGAGACGCAGGGATCACGCACACACCTGGCGGGGGGGGGGGAGATTTTCAGCCGGTCCCAGGAGCCCAGCGCCCAAGGTTCCAGAGTGAAACCAAGGCAGTTAGCCTTGGTTCCCGTTGATGGAGTTTCCGCTCTTCCCTGGGGCAGTTTGGGTCCGGGGAGACGCAGGGATCACCAGTAACATTTCTATTGAACCCTATCACGTGCCAATGTAGCCCAATGGCATCTGGTTGATTCAGGAATATGAAGAGCCTCAAACTGTTCCTTCAAGGTCTTGACAAGGAAGTCTGACCATCTTGTAGATGGGCGGCCAAGTGATCTTTTGACATCCCGTGGGATTCAGTCAGTAATGGATCTAGTCCAGCGGTTGTCTCCAAATCACATTACATGTCCAGCCCATCTGATTTTCGATGCCTTGGCAAACGAGACAGCATCCCTGATTCTGGAATAGCAACAGAGGTCAGAACTCCGATTCCTTCTCTCACTTGAGTGAGGCGTGATATTCCAAGCATAGCTCTTTCGATTCCTCTCTGTGAGACCCGAATAGCATTCTCATCCTGCTTTCATAGGGCCCAGGTCTCTGAGGCGTATGTTAATGCAGGGAGAACAGTGGAGTCAAAGAGATGAGCCCGGAGTCAGAGGTTCTTTGTCCTTTTTAGCTATTTCTTCGATGCCTTTGAAGGCATTCCATGCCACTCTCTTCCTCCTGCGCAGCTCAGGTTTTAGGTCGTTCATCATGTTGACTTCTCGACCTAGGTACACATAACTGCTGCATTCAGAGATGTTTATTCCATTGAGAGTGAATGGGGCCTCTGGAGCTAGTTCATTTTTCATAAACATGGTTTTCTTTTAGATTCAGCTGTAGACCTATCTTTCCACATTCTCAGTCAAAGTCAGCCAGCATTTGTGCCGCTTGGCTAATGTTTGGTGTTATTAGAACGATGTCATCAGCGAAGGCGGAGGTGGTGTAGTTGCCGACCATCTATCTTCACTCCCATTCCTTCCCATTCTAATTGTTGCATGATGTTCTCAAGGGTGGCGCTGAAGAGTTTTGGTGAAATGGTATCACCCTGTTGAAGCCCTCTTTTCACATTAATGATCACTTCTTTGTAGAATGGTGAGATCTTGGTGGTGAATCCGTAATACAGCTCACAAAGGATCTTGATGTATTGGGTTTGAACACCCTGTTTGACTAGGGCTTCGATGACAGCTTCAGTCTCCACAGAATCAAAGGCTTTCTGTAAATCAACGAACGTGAGACAGAGCAGCATCTTGTACTCCCTACAAACCTCGGATGAGCTTGGATACTGTGTGGTTATGTTCGATTGTGCTGAATCCTTTCCGGAAGCCTACTTGCTCTCATGGTTGTCCTTCATCTAGTGTTCTGCTAATCCTGTTCAGGATGACTCGTGTAAACAGCTTGTAGATGATGGACAACAGGCATATGGGGTGATAGTTGCCAATGTCGTGAATGTCTCCCTTCTTGATAGAACTGTCCTGCTGGTTTTCCATTGGGAGGGCACCTTGCATTCGGACAGGTAGCGTGTGAAGAGCTGAGCTAGTGTATTGATTAGTACCGATGGTAGATTCTTCAGGTGTTCGGGTCTGACTTTTGTCTGGGCCTGGTGCTGTTCCCTTCTTTACCGACAAGATGGCATGTCGGATTTCAGAAGGGAGAACGTTGGGAATGACATATCCATCCTGTGGAATTTGGTTGTGGGCAGGTGGATGTGGCTATCAAAGAGATTTGAGTAGAAGTCCTGGACAATCTTCTCCATTGCCTTTCTGGAAGATGTGATAGATCCATCAGGCGTCGGAGGGCAGTCATCTTGGTCTTATAGTTGGTGAAGGACAGGCGGGCGATGCGAATGCTTTTCCCGGCTTCTGCTGCATCTTCCAGTATTTATGCTCTTCTGTCTTTGAGGTCTTCCCTCAACGGGGATAAAAGGCTGCAAAGTTTAAGAAGAGAATTCCCATAACGACCACCAACTGGGAAATCTTTGGCACCATTGCAGCAACATGGGACGATACCATCATTGACAACATCGATGAAGAATACAACTGACTGGTTCAGCACCTCCATGATTGTGTGAAGAATGCCGAGAGAGAGAAAGACACAAAAGGACGCTTGTCTTCAGAAACTCTTCAGCTCATTCGCCAATGTGGCAAGGCCAAGCCTCAGGAGACCAAATGCTAACGTCCAAGCTTGCTAAACGGTGCAGAGAAGCGATAAAAAAAGAGACCTTCAGGTACACGGTGCAACACCTGCCCTGAAGCTGCCCTCTCCAAGCAGGACTGTGCCCTTTGAGAATATTTTCCTGACAAGATCAACAAAGCCTCAGGTGAAGAAGAGTTTGGGAGCAGGGTGAGAATGTCAGGCAAAAGGAAACCCTGAGTTGGCAGACAGGAAAAGGCAATGTGGAATCTGAGAAGTTTGAAGTGTAAAGGATGGTTTGCAATGAGTCATCATGCTTCTAAGTTTGTTTAACTAAGCAAGAAGTTAAACAGCATTTAACTGTTTACAATGCTGATGCAGAAGCAGAAGTAGCATCAATCTTGAGGCTCAGAGGAGTTGCTTTTGATGCTTTTAAATTCCTAAAACGCTCCTTGCTGTAAGTTGTACTTTCTCTCTTTTTCTTTGTGGAATCAAAGTCAACTTCCACCCCATTGTTTTCCCAAGGGAAATCCCTCAATTCTAAAGCTGGAGTTTAATCACACTTGAAGCTGCTGTCCACTCATAATTTGGTATATGTATTCACCAACATTCTTCACTCAGGGACACATTTCAGATCTCTCAGGCTTGAAAGCTTCTCCCAAGAAGATCCCTTCTATGAGGGGTATAACTATTTATTCTTCACTTTAGAAACGTATCTCCATCTTCCAAAATTCAAATCCATGGATAAAAAGGGAAAAAGAGGCTCAGTAGCTCCTCCTTCCCAAACACAGCCTAGACCTGCTTAGCTGAAAAAAACAATTCAGGGTCATTGAGGACCCTTAAAACTGAATAAAGGCATTTAGAAGCAACTAGGGTTCTTCCCCATGTGTAACCATCATGAGACCAGTCAGCCATGAAGCCAAATTTCTAAGCACTTCTAAACAGAAGGTTTCAGTTCTCAGGGGAACCAACTCATCCTTTGCCATCTGTAAGCCTATTTTGTTCCCTTGGTTTTCTCTCCTACATGAAAAATTTTGAGGAAATAACAAATTCCTGAGCTTGGAACCTTCTTTTTCTTTTCCTGAAAATTGGGGTTTGAACATTTGACTTTATTGAGGTAAGAGGACAGGGACCAAAGTGATGATAATACAGTGGGCAGGCCACTTGCCTTGCATACAGCCAAGCTGGATCAATCCCCAGCAGCCCATGTGGTCCCCCCAGTCCCCAACAGAATAGATTTGTGAGCACAGAGGTAGGAGTAAGCCCTGAGCACTGTTGCATGTACTAAAAAATGGAAGGGATACGAAAAGGTAGGAGAACAGATAACAGGGAATTTCCCTTGAGTTGGGACTGAAGTCTAGTCCCAGCTCTGGAACTTGTCTTGGCGTTTCTATTTGCATTAACTGATATATAAGGGAGGATTTGTTTTCTGACTTCAAGGAAAGGGGAAATTATATTTTTTGCTTTGCTTTTGCACAGATGTGGGTGGAGAAATATTGTGCCTTGGACTGAAGATCTATATTTCCCCCACCAATATTCTTTGCTTCTTAAAGTGTCTTTTCTGATCACATGTGAATATAACCATTTCACTGTACATAATAAAAATATAAGACTTCTAGGCAGTAGAATATGATAAGCTATATCTCACCACTTTAAAATAACTAACACTAATATCATGGTAATCAATTTTAGAAGCATCTTATCCATCCAAATTTGTTAAAAATTAAATTTGCTGTCAACAATCATTTTTAAGGTGGACACCGTTCTTCATCCCCTTTTCTCTCTCTCCTCATCCCTGTCAGAAGTTCATACCCAACTCCCTATTTCTCCCAAGTAAACTTAGTCAGAAATCAGCGCCTGAGGTAAAGGTTTGTATGCTCATAGTCTATTTGGGAAAGCAAATAGGAGTGAGGGATTAGAAGGAGTTAATCAGTGAAAGAAAAGCTGGTGCTTTGCTGAAACCAGAGACCGCCATAAATAACAGGAACTTAGTCTTACTGGGACCCTCTGAGCACTGGTGTGCAACCCTTCTTGGAACTGTCCCCTCATGGGAGAAATGATGGAAGCACCCATTCGTAACTTCTTGTCCCTTTGGCCAAGTTTTTGCTGCATGGTGTATTAATGCCCTCTTCTAGATTGTGCCTGAATGAGAAGATACCACATTAGTTTAGCAGTTAGTTCTCAGAGTAGCTTCAGGGAGGCCCGGAGGCTGAAAGTCAGAATTCCGAGCTACTGAGGGAAGGCACTGGAATGTTATACCTGCTAGTATAACAGAGGCTCACTGCAGCGATTGAACAGAAATGGCCTGTCAGAGTTTCTTAAATTGCACAACTAGTGACAATCTCTACAAAAACTGATAAAAACAAAACAGCTCCTGTGGCCAGAGAGATAGTAAAGCAGTTATCTCCTAGATAGAAGCAGTGATTGCTATTGTTATTCTGCTATTGACACAGTTTCTTTACTATCAAAAAGGTCCCTTATCTGTGGCAATGTTTATAGAACCTGAGTGCCAAAACAAGACATTTCCTAGGCTATTTAGTGGAAATGCTAACACTAAGGGAGGGAAATCTTATATCTAGGGAAGGTAGGTATCAATTCTTATAGGAACAAATGACCATCTCCCACAGTATGAAGGGAACTGAAAAAGTCCACCTGGCTACCAAATATAGCCAGGTGGAACTCTTATTTAGCCAAGACTAAATCTAATAATGTTATTACACTGAGAACTTGACTATGATTTCTGGGTTAAACATTTGTCTAGGGGAACTAAAGATTCACTAGGGCCCGTAGTTATATTAACCTTAATGAAAAGCTCATGCCGTTTTTGGTCCACATTTGGTCAAGTATCCTTTGCCTCCCTCACTGAGGCATTACTATTGAGTAACACTTGGGATTACCAAGGAGAGACTGGCTGTTGTTCACATGAAGGGTGTGACCTCTGTAGGAGTGGAAACTAATATCTCACTCTGCTACTTCCTTATCTCATCCTCCTATCTTGCTCCTCATCACTTAATAAGCCATATACCACTTCCACAAATCTAATTATAGCCATCTCTCAGTATATCTCTGCCTCCACACAGATAATCTGTGTTCGCTTCACATTTGTACTGCAAAGGGATTTTCTATTGAAAAAACAGCTTTCTATTAGAGAAAGATGTCACCTTACGTTTTCATAGCTGGAGAAAGGAACACAATGACTTGTTTCAACAGTTCAGAGACCCAGTGGCCCCTCTTTCTAGAAGCTAATAAAGCTGGTGGTTTTCCATTGAAGACACTGGTTATATTCCATTCTGAAATCCTTTTTAGACTTATACTAGTTGCCCAGTGATGAAATGTCTTCCTGGACTTCTTGCTGAATGACAGTGTGTCTTCTTGCATTGCTCCACATCCAGTGCAATGCCAATGCCACAGTAGTGTGTTGATTTCTGTGCACTATAAGTGTGTGCACAACAACTAAAGAGCATGATCCAATTATCTGACACTCTCCCATCACAACAACAAAAAACAAGAACAAAGGTGAAAATGGGAAGGGGGAGTAATAAGTTGTTTTAGGAAAGAAATAAACATTGTAGGTTGTGACCATGGTTCAACACTAGAGTACTTGCCTTGCATGTATGAAGTCTTGGATTTTATCCCTGGCACACAAAAATAAATAAATAAAATTACATTTTGGGAGGTTATTGCTCCCATCATTGGCAATTGCCCTTATGGATCTGAACAAAGTCATCTTAAATCTTTCTGAAAAAATTCTCATTCTAGATGCCATTAACATTTTAAATGAATAGACAGATGTCAAAATATCAACATTAACAGTTGTCATAAATGACTTTGAGGAGTTAGGACTTCAATGTAGTAAGTAACTGCAGATATACTGAGAACAACCAGAGTTGTCAAGTCTGTGATGTGAAAGAATTGCTGAAATTTCTGGAAAAACCTTGAAGAATTACTTCAAGGTATGAAGAATTACTTCTTGTGAATAACAAAGTAAAAGTTTTTGTGGCATTACTTCATTGTTTGTTGTTTGTCTTGTTTTTTAATTTTAGGGCCCCATCAGACAGTCCACCGGGCTTACTGTGCTCAGATGTCATTCCTGGATTGAGGGTCCATATGGAATGCCATATGGAATAGAATTTGGGTCAGCTGCATGCAAGGCAGATGATGTTGTACCCACTGTACTGTCTCTCAGGACTCCACAATCTATATCTTATTGATGATGTTCAGTGCCTTCAAGGTCACTGTTTGAATATTTTTGGCTTCTTCTATTCTTCTGCCGAGTCCTGTTACTGTCTTTTCTAGCTCCTTCAATTGTTTTAATAAATTACTTTCTTTTTCCTTTCAGCCCTTCTTCATGTTTAACTCAATGATTTTTCTCAGTTCATTGAACATGGAGTAGATTCTTGCTCAAAATTCATCCTCAAGGAGCTTCCGATGTTCTGATATACTCAAGTGCTGAAAGAATATGGAGAAACTGAATCCCTGATCCTGCAAGGTATATGTGCAGTCGCTGTGGGAAACAGCATGATGATTCCTTAGAGAATGTTCAGACAGAATTGCCATGTGCTCCTGTGATACCACCTCTGAGTGTAATCCCCCAAATCTTTAAATCTCAAATGATTTTAAAACAGGGTATATTTAAAAATGGGACATATCTGCACATCCCTGTTCACATTAGCATTATTTACTCTAACCAAAAGATAGGCACAACAATCTGCCAAGATATTACCAGATAAACAAAGCCTGCTCTATACCTACAGTACTATATTATTCAGCCTTCAAAGGCAAGAAATTTGACACACAGAAAAAGAACATTATTGTACCTCAAGGCTATTACACTAAATAAGATAAACCAGACTCAAAAAGGACAGATGCTGTAGGATCCCATTTATATTCGTTACCAAAGTAAACAAATGTATACTCAAAAAGTAGTGGTCACTGCTAGACCTGGGGCAGGGATGAACTGACATGGAATTATTGTTTAATGGGTATGAACTTTCAACTGGAAAGATGAAACAAATTCTGGAAATGGATGATGTTTGACACTCTAAATGTCCATAGCGCCACTGATTGATAGCTTAAAAATCACCAAAATAATGAATCTTAAGTTGTATGCACACCAGCACCAAAAGAACCTGAACGACTGAAAAGATATAAGGTTTGGCACACTAGTTGCTAACAAACTTTGTTATGTCCTTTCAAGTTGTCTCTTAATACTAAAGGAATCTCAATAAAGGCTGTATCTCACAGTTCCTTTCCATGCACATATACAGGAAGACATATAAATGTCACACTGTTGTATAAAATTAGGATCACAATGCATATGTATTTGTACACCTTTTTTATTTGTTTGTTTGGGGCTACACTCAGCAGTGCTCAGGGCTTACTCTGTGCTCAGGGATAACTCCTGGTAGAGTCTGGAGGATGATATGGGATTCTGCAGGTCACACACAGAAAGGCCATTTGCTAGACAAGCACTCTACCTGTAATCTTATTGCCTGGTCCATTTCTGCATCTTTTTTCTGCAAATCAAATTTCCCAACTTGAAAATAGCTCTTAATCATCCTTTCTAATGTTAGCATCTTATCTCATATATATCGGATACAGATATATTCCCAAATATTCAGTTTCTTTTCATGGGAAACAGGTTAATTCTTCTAATGAAAAGTACTGGGCAGTTGTTTAATACTAAAACAGTTCTGTAGCACTTCGTCGTGCATATTTCAAATGGCTTTTAATTGAGCACTATGCAGAGAAGAGATCAAAGCTGAAAACCGTAAAACACTATGTGAGATTGGATCCAAGCAGTGATGCTGTAGTGATAATCGCAAGGAACCTCCTGCAGTCTCCTCATCTGAAACTCAGGCAGCAGAAGGCCCAAGGAGGCGGTGTGACAGGCAGAGGGTTTTCATGGAAGCATCAGCAGGAATGGCAGGGCTCGAGCAGAATGGCCTTGAGCATGAGTGAGGTGCCCCGGTCCTAGGGACTCTCCAAAGTCATGGGAGAGACTCTGCCCGGTTTGAATTTCGGCAGTCACCCCACTATCATTTGTAGCATTGGGTTATTGAGCTTAGAGGTCTCTGCACTAAGCAGAAAAGGCTCCGTGCTCCTTTCTAGGTTAAAAAATGACATAAATCTTGACTCTGGAAAATTCAAGAGAATGAGGACTTTTTAGTTTATCACAAGAGCTCTAGACTTTTGTGGAGCAAGCTAAAGAGTTCTACCAGCAGTTTCATTTCTCCTCACAGCAAGAATAAGGTAAGCTTGGCAGGAGAGGACATTGGGGATATAAATGGCAAGTGTCAGAATGATAAAAAGATTCTATAAAGCAGGTGGTATGAATAATAGAGAGAGAAGAATTTGAAGACTTTTTCCATTTCCCTTCTCTCTCCTTGAATCTTAATTCTCCACTTTATTATCATCCATTTAGACATAAATTCTCAATGAAGGACTTCTAGTGGAGGAACAATGTCCATATGACCCTATCCTGAGACCCACTCTGCCCAAGCACATAAATTGGCTGGATTTAGTCTTAAGCTCACAATATATTTAAGTAGCCAGAAAAAGAATGCTTAAGTGCTCATTCAGGGAACACTAGCTGGATTACTGTTAAGTCATTTACATAAAAATGTCTGGGAATCCATAACCATATTCTGTTCCTACCCGAATCTCCTCTTCTTGGACATTCTCACACAATTACGGTATTTTAGATATCTTTAAAACCCAGAAGGTAGAGAAAAGACAGGCACACAGAGAAAAATAATAATTTCTGAATTGGTGACAGTTTTTCCAGCCCTACCATCTGTTGTGTTTTTTTGCTGCCTTCTCCTTTCAACTCACATCCCAACCCCCAGGGTCTCTGATATTTACAGGATAAAAAGTTCAGACACCCTTGCTGGGTCTTCAGGCTCAGCACCACTGCACTCTCCAGTTTGATTTCCTGTTTTCCCCCATTCCCAGGTACCCCTTCCTCCGAATGTCTCCTATTATTTTCCACCATTATTGTTTCCTGTGTCTATATTTTATACCTGCTGTTTCCCCCACTGAGTTTGCCTTCCCACAGTCCATTAAGGCTTCACTTCTTTCAAAATCTAGCTCAAGTCCTACTCTTCTAAGAATATGTCCACAAATATCAGTGCTTGAGGAGAAGGAACAATTTGATCTTTTTTTATTCCAGACCCTGATGCCTAAGACATCACTTTTCTTTCCATTGTTTATCGATTTGCTCAAGCAGGCACCAGTAACATCTCCATTCATCCCTGTCACAAGTTAGTGTAGCCCAAGGTCATCTGCTCACTACAGGAATACAAAGAACCTCAAACCATTTGTTCAGGTCATGGGAATGAGGTCTATTATTGTTACTGGTTTTGGCATAGACTGGTAGTTTGCCAGGCTCTGCCGTGGGGTGGGATACTCTCGGTAGCAGGTATGCTCTCAGGTCTTGTGTTTACTGATGTACCAGTTCTTGCATTTACTTAGCAGCCTAAGACATAGGAGTTGCTAAATAAATGTTTTGTCAATGAATATACACAAAGAGACTTAAGTGATAAACTCTAAATATCTGCAGGGCTAGCCACAATGTGTAAAATAAGAGGGAGAGAGATGCAGAGACAGAGAGAGAGAGACAGAGAGAGAAAGAGAGGAAACGAGGGTACCTGCTATTGAGGCAGCCTGGGGGTGGGTGGGAGGGGGTGGGGTACATTGGTGGTGGAAATGGGGCACTGGTGGAGGGATGGGTGCTGGAATACTGTATTACCAAGAACCAATTATGAACACCTTTGTAATTGTATGTCTCACAGTGGTATAATAAAAAATTTTAAAAATGTTTCATCAATGAATGAAACACTAGGTTTACTTCTGGGTCAGTGCATCTCACCATGTGTCCTCCATGGACCTATCACCCTAGTGATCTGCATTTAGTCTCCCTCTAACGTTGTTTCATCTGAACATGCAACTGTTGCATTTAGTCATCTTGTCTTTTTTGTGGACAGAAATATCTGAGAAGCTCAGAATCTCTTTCAACTCACCTTTCCTTTGAACTCTCACTCACTATCATAGGGCTCATCTGCTGTTGGCTATATCCTTCGCTTTTAAATTCTGCAGCATCAACAGTGGAATAAATATATATGTTAATTTTCCTCTTCTTTTCATGGTTAATTTATAATCCCCTGGGATAGGGGCTAGTTAGTTTTAAATTTCTAATCAGGCATCCACACACCACAGCTTTCAACCCCCATTATATCTAATCAACATTAGAGAGTTTCCTAAGAGCTTAAGGGATGCTAGAAAGTGTTTTTCATCATTGAAATGCATAGTGTTGAGGTATGTGAATTGCCTGCAGATATTGTTTCAACACCTCTGCCAGTGTGTACACCTAGCCACAGCCTCGGGCTCCAAAAAATCCAGCATCCCAGTGGATTTCTTGAATCCTTCTCTGCTGTGTAGTCTTCAAGAAAATAATCCAATTCTATCCCTGGATTTGCCAGGGAGTGGTATTGTTCTAAAACATGAAGCTAATTGGTGTGCAAATATGCCCTTAAAGCTCTTTGGTGGTCTCGGCATAATGTCCAGAAGCTGAAGAGTTCCAAGGCCACTGAGGATTTGTCTCCTCAACACTTCACTGATATTCTCTTCTTGCTTCATGTTTCCCCCCTGCATGTATATCCCCAAATGTTTTACTCCACATATGCTCTAGCAGCTCACTCTGTCAAGTGAACCAAATTGGGGGACTCAAACAAAAGCAATTTTCCATTTTATCTGCACTTACTAAAAGAAAAATTGTCAGTTGTGTCCATAAGTCTCTGCATGTTACTTCATCTATAAAGCAGAAATGAGTCTCTGACTGCTAATTTTTCCCTGCAGAGAACTCCAATGAATCCATTGAGGATTATGTAATTTTCATTTCTTAAAGGTTGGGAAATAAGGTGACTCTTGGGAAGGAGAAGATACCGTTGAGCAGCAAAAAAAAAAAGCTAAGGACTAACTTTGTATTTTGCTTTGCTGTGAATTACTCTCATCCTTGGGATGCAGAGGATAGCAGTCAAGAGATGAACTCTGATGTTTTGAGGGCAAATCCTGGCTTCATTACATACTTCCTGGGAGACCTTGAATTTAATCGCAAGGTCTTAATCTCTTGATTACTCAATTTCTAGATACAAATCTGCAGTTGAATGATTGCATTTCCAGCATCTCCTTCTCCAGACATTTGTAAGATGAACTAAATATTTATAAAGCATGCCTATAAAGCATAATGACTGTCACATAGTGAGGACTCGATGAAGCATTTAATAGTGCACCAAATAATAACGTAAAGAACCCAGTGTTGTGACCTTGATGTTTGTCGTCATGTAGAGGGCGATAGAGTGTGGTTCAACAGACAGCATCTACGATTAAACAGATGGGATGTCTTACTGACTAGTTTCTATTCTCAGCTTAACTCTAACATTTGCTAATGTTTTTCTTAACTCTAGGTCATGAATTTCTCAAGATGTGCCTTTGTGTGTGTGTCTGTTTGTTTTTTAAATATATTTTATACGACCATGAGATAAACAATTACAAAATTGTTCATGTTTGGGTTTCGGCCATACAGTGTTCCAGCACTCATCCCTCCACCAGTGCCCATTTCCCAACACCAATGTCCCCGATTCTCTCCCCACTCCCTAACCTGCCCTATGGCAGGCTCTTTTGTCCCTTTTCTCTTTTACTCTTTCTCTGCTTATTATTTTTACACCACACCCGTCAGTGCTCAGGATTAATTCCTGGGTCTGTGCTCAAGCACAACTCCTCAGGTGGTGCTCCAGGGGACCATATATAGTGCCAGGGATCAAACCTGGGTCAACAGAGTGCAAGGCAAGTGTTTATTTCCTTTACTCTTTCTGTGACCCCCAACGAGACTCTTATTATTCAGATTTTAGCTGTGGAAACTTCCTCTGCAAATAACTTGGAGAGATAATGGCAACAGAAAAGACATTAGAAATGCTATTGCCTCCTGCCCCTGCCTATCCCTGAGATTGCCTGGGTACACCCAAGTCTAATAGGTGGGGACACTAGGTTGCATGACCTCTCTAGGTCTTTGATTCCCAAATGACTTTCCCTTCCAGAGGTGTTTTTAAATGTTCTTTCCACAGAATAAATCCTCAGTAATGTCAAGTTAGTATCTGCTGATGATGACATTATGGCAATGCGCCAGTATATAGCCTCCCTAAATGGGCATTTTCTCTTGGAAAATTTCAGCAGATAGTTTGTGAGAGCCTGTTGTCCTTAGGCACTGCTGATCACTTTAAGTATGTCTTTATTCTGATACAGATAGTAAATCTCCCTTCAGTCTAGTTGCAACCTTGCTTTAGTCAAGAACTGTACAGAGTAACAGTCATATGTGAGGCAATCCCAATTCCAGGCTTTTCTACTGTAGCTTTACGAAGTTTACTAGCAGAAGTTAACTAGGTATTTCCTCTTTCAAGAATAGCATTCTAGTAGGTAATTCTGACAAATTCCAACTTGTCAAACAAGAAGACAGCCTGAAATTAGGTCAACCCTTTATACACAAGAGAGGATCAGAAAACAACTGTTCTATGTAAAAGCTCCTGTGTAATTGCTTATAGTTTTCTAGGAAGAGTAAAATAATATCTCCTTTGAAAGGGAACCTGCTCCCTTTCTTTCATACCTTCTTTTATTCAGTTCCTCCATGCTCTTATCCTCAGGTAAATTAATTCTGTCATAAGTGTCAACTTTTATTTTTCATTTCAATAATTTTATGTCCATATGGTGCACACAAAAGTGAAACCATCAATACTTGCTTTTGCTCTGACTTAAATTTTTTCTCACATTTCTCTAAAACTCCTTATCCATGTTTCTCTGAATAGCAAAGTTTTCCTTTAGCTAGCTGAGTAGTATTCCATTATATAAATCTACTATATTTTCTTTATCACATGACCTACCAACAGGCACTTTGACTAATTCCATGATTTTGCTTTTCAAATATCACTGCAATAAACATTAGGGTGGATAGCACTTTGTGTTAATGATTCGTATTCTTCAAAGATGAAAGGGAAATGCTTAACAAGGAACAGGAATCTCTTAGGCCCTCATGGTGGTTGTTATTAGTAGAGAGATATTTTTAGAGAAACAAGATAAATATTTGGGTTTCAATTTGCCATCCCTACAAACTTGGGTTTTCTTTTTACTTCCAATGGTAGACACTGATTGGTGATTTATTAGGGAAGCCAGTGTATTTGCTAACACATGCCTCCCTTCACCAGATGTTACCTTACATATGTTCCACAAAACTGTCTCTTCACCTATTTCCGCTTGACACAGTGCCCTTTCTAGCACTATTCTTCAAAGAACAAGTGCATATAGAGACAAGTGAGGTGGAGGTCATGTCTAGATGACTTCATGAAGTAAAGGACATATTGAATTCTCACCAAACTTCACTCTTGGGACCTTCTGTGGAGTGAGTTGTGCTCAGAACCCCAATTCATATGTTGAGGCCCCAACCACCAAAGCTACTTTATTCGGAAATAGGTCCTATAGGAGATAATTAAGATTAGATGAGCTTTCCTTAAAATGACAGCAGAGACCTCCACTCTCTTATCTCCACACTCAGACGAAAGATTGTGAGGTCATGACCAGAAAGCTGTTATCTACCACGTCAGTAAGAAATGTCTTACTGGCTATCAAACCCTGTCATCACTTTGACCTTAAACTTTCCACCCCCAGAACTGTGATACAGCACCGTAAACTATGCAGCCTGTGGTGTCCTGTCATGGCAGCCTAAGCTAAGATAAGCATTTGTGTGGTTTAATGAAATATCCCCCATGAATCTCTGTACGGTTCAGCTTTCTGAGGAACTGTACCAGGTCATTTTATCATCCCTAGAAAGAGACTTTATGTTGGCAATCGGAACAGACTATACTTTACTCTATATCACTCTCTGGAAACATTCGAATCCTCTCTGGTAATGTGTTTGTTCCTTTGCAAGTAGAGTTTTGAAAGCCTCTAGGAGACCAGGGTTCAAAAGCATGACTTAATATGAATGACTCGCAAAGAGGGTTTGCACTCCAGCCATTGCTGACACTAATGCTACCCCAGCCTCTTTTACTTTGCAGGGGTTGGTGACAAGAAGACACTAGAAACATGTCTCCAAGTCCAAAACAAACACTTTTATTGCAAGTAATGTTTCTGTAGAACTGCATTTTAAAACACATAGTAATTATATAAACAACTATTCTATTAGAAAAGCAGTAAGATGCTCACTGAAGAAAAAATAACAGTTCATTTAAATATGCAGAAGTAATTTTATTTTTTTAATATTTTATTATACCACCATGAGATATACAATTACAAAGATGTTCATGTTTGGGTTTCAGTCATACAGTGTTCCAGCACCCATCCCTCCACCAGTGCCTGTTTCCCACCACCAATGTCCCCAGTTCCCTCCCACCTCCCCTAGCCTGCCTCTATGGCAGTTCTTTATCTCTTTTCTCTCCTTCTCTTTCTCTATTTCTCTCTTCCTTCT